>JAPMAF010001815.1:0-10430 GCA_026537445.1 Silvatares holzenthali | reverse complement strand
TGCCCGTCAGGACCGGGAGTGCATCCGTGGAGCATGTCCTATACGCCTTGGCGAGAGCAATCAAGGCATGCTTCTGCTCACTGAGCAGCATTCCACGGACAAACTGTAGATCGCAACGGTGAGCCCAGCAGCTGGCAGCGTAGCATATCGAGCCCAGGTAGACAGCATTGTAGTATAACTTAGCAGTGGGATAAGACAGACCCCAGACCACCCTGGCCTGGCAGGCCTAATATGGTTCCGCCCTCTTTTGAATAACTTAAAGATGGTTGTTTGAAAAGAAAGCATGTTCCATTTGTAGCTACCACCTTCATACAATAAGGCAATTTACAGATTCACTCTCTGTAAAAATTGGTTCTTCGGGTGCAATCAAATTTATTCTGCTAAATATTAATGCTTTCGAAAGAAATGAACCATGTTTCAGAGAGGGCTGACTGCATCAATTGAGATAAATGGTAATTGGTGCAAGGTTTAGTAAATACGGCAAGTGGAGTAGCTTTACCAGACATACCCTTCCAAATAGTTTTTAACCAGTTGAGTAGCATGTGGTCTGGCATTCTCATGGTGAAAAATTCATTTATTCGGTCTATCCTCATATATTTTACTATTTCATGCTGTATAGCTTGCTTCATACACATTAATTGTAATCAGTAGACATTTATTATGGTCAGTAATAATTTCAAACAGTTTCAGCAATTCATAATAGATCACACCTTTTTGATCCCACCAAATACATTATAACCCTTGAGGTTATACTCTCACGAAAATGATGCTGTATGAGTTATCCGCATTAATAAAAAATAACCTTGCATAACCTTGGCGCAACTAATGTCTCACTTTGGCTGTGATGGACCAGCTTCACCCAATACTTTTTGCACCTAAAATTTTCGTAATGTATCCACGTTTCATTACCAATAACAGTACGATGATAAAAACTCTTAATTTTTCAGTTAATTGAAATACATTCCAATTTCATAGGTGTTGGAATATATTTTGTTATTTTGTCCCCTAATTGGAGCTTCATTCAGGAAAGTTATTTTAAAGAAAAATAATGAAGGGATGGCATTTTAAAAAGTTGCACCAAAGAGTTGTAGACCGTGTATCACCAACCTAGAGCATGCGAAATGGATTTATCCATATTTCGTGATTAGAACTGAATAATCGAGTTTTCTTTTTTCCTATTACTGTATGTAGATATAAATATGCACATCTGTTACATGCACTGATGTTACAGGCCCAGGTGGATGGTGGTGCTGTTGGTGTCATGTGTAGTATAGCATTTAAAAATAAAAGATCAACAACCGATTCTGATTGTGTTTCCAATGAATCTTCATTAAGAAATGCTTCCAATTTACTTATCAATATTACTGATCTGCATCTTCAAATTTACTTATCAATATTACTGATCAGAGCTTATCGAATTTATATTGTTTAAATTAACCTCATTGGATTAAGACTTGGCCTGATTTGATAAGCTATTATATAGATGGTCTTGGTAAATTAAAATGAAAATATTTAAAACTGAAAAATCTTTATTTTTTATGCCATCTTTATATATTAACGTACCCATATTCAGATGTAGGAATCTACCTTATAAATAATTCTTAACATGACAGATATAGACATTCTAGAGATGTAGTACAATGATTTCCTATTTGCATTGTACATTATAGTAGTAACTTCAAATGTTATGGTCATATTTGAAGAAACATGAATGCTTCGCATCAAATCAATATAATTGCACACCCAAAGAAATATACCTTTTACGCATGCACTATATGTACTCTGATAATGCACAAAGGTGAGGTTCATTGGTAATCTCTGCCATCAAATAGGCAATCAGTCGATAGCATACCACATGAATTGCAAAATAAATATCAAAATAAACATTGAGAAATAAATAGCATTTTCAATTAAATTCTAAAAATGAACATGCTTTTTGATATTCCTCCACAGAACGGATACTAAACTGTAATGTTTTAGGTTGAAATATCCAACATTTCAGTTCAGCATCCAATTGACTATGCTGTGGAGACCAATGACACCAATGCAATACAGATACGATACGATAAGATTAAATATTTGGAACTAACATTATATATAGTATAAATCTATAATGCTAATAGCCGAGAGTATTCGGTGATTTGAAAGAACACATTAACAATTCACTGAATACATAATACGCTCCAATAATTCTCTTTGTATTGTATCTCCATAGACAATGTGTCCCACTACATCACTACTAGCACTATCGGCAAGTATGCTGCTTTTTGTGAAAGGCGCACGTCTACAATTTTATTTGCAGTGATCGAATGATTCAGTATTCTTATACAACATTGTACAAAAAAAAGTATATCGAACTCTGTTTCCAGATGAAAGTAGAATGAATGGATTTATTTAAATACAATTAACCAAAATACAACATTGCTTTGAAACATTTCATTACAATAAGTGCTCACATCGCTTACGGCCAACTGTCCACAATATTTTCAATATTAACGTACCCATATTCAGATGTAGGAATCTACCTGATGAATAATTCTGAACATGACAGATATAGACATTCTAGAGATGTAGTACAATGATTTCCTATTTGCATTGTGCATTATAGTAGTAACTTCAAATGTTATGGATGGTCATATTTGAAGAAACATGAATGCTCCGCATCAAATCGATATAATTGCACATCCAAAGAAATATACCTTTTACGCATTCACTATATGTACTCTGATAATACACAAAGGTGAGGTTCATTGATATTCTCTGCCATCAAATAGGCAATCAGTCGATATCATACCACATGAATTGCAAAATAAATATTAACCAAAATACAACATTGCTTTGAAATATTTCATTACAATAAGTGCTCACATCGCTTACGGCCAACTGTCCACAATATTTTCAAAATATTGTAATTACAGGAAATGATAAATTTGAAAAAAAAACTGTTCAAAATATTGTAATTACAGGAAATGATAAATTTAAAAAAAAAACTGTTCAAAATATAATTACAGTACTGACTGAGAATAAGATGTAAAAAAAAACATTGTAAACATGTTTGTTTTTTTAAATTTATATTCAATTTATAGATGTATAGTCTCCTAGAAATGTATAAAAAAAGATCTCTACCAGTTAAACCATCAGAACTCCTACACTTTTCAATTAATTATTCATTCTCTGAGTGCTGATATACATTCAGCCCAATCAAAGTGATCAGATTGATTCTGGCTCACAGCATAGAAAATTTTGAATACATATTGATAGTTGAAAGCACAGAGGTAACATGTTCATATTTTGAACAGTAGCGTGCCCAGGATCTTAAAACAGGATAAGCCAGATTTTTTCATACATACACACATGTACAATATTAAGCTATTTCTTGATAGGCAGAGGCAGGGTGGATGGAGCACCACTTGTCTCTGTGCCACATATATTTTTTGCTTCCTCCACTTACAATCATGCATCCCACCACATACACACTTCTGTTGTTGGGACTTAAGATTTTAAGTGTTGTATGGTTTCCCTATAAAATGTATGTATAATAAAAATTCAGGCTTGACCTAATTTAGGGCTCTGGTTACGCTACTGTTCAAAATATGGGGTACATTTTTTCTTATACTGCAAATGACACCACAACACCTCCAATCCGTCTGGGCCTGCAATATTTAGTACAGTTAAATACATAAATGTTGTGTAGCAGTAGGAGAGAATGAAAACCTGGTTATTCAGTTCTAGTCAAGAAACATGGATAAATTCATTTGACGTGGCATACAATACTGAAGAGTGGTATTGCTCCAGGATGATACAAGATCTACCACGCATTGCCAGTCTAGAGTAAATATGCACTTTTTTTTAAATGCATTTTTTAATTTTGTAAATACATTTTATCACACATATTTTTATAATCTGGAAAAAATCTCTACTTTCAACTATCAATATATGCTAAATTAATAAATGGTATTGATTTCAGGAGCGTGATTTCACAAGCAATAATAGGTTCATATACATCAGCAAATGTCAATTTCCTGAATCAGGATGGACTATATTACATGATAATATACTAAGCGTTAACTGATGAAAAAACAAATAATTCCTATCACAGTTCTCAGTATTAAAAAATATGAGTCGTAGTATGTTTACGTAGAATGATTGATAAAGATAAGATACAGAATAAGACAGCGTACATATGTCGAAAATAATTTACCTGTTTTGTTAGTGTCGAAATCATGAATGAAACGGCCCCGCCTGCCATCGTTGAAATCGGGAACATCGATTTTCTCATAATTATCCTCCTCCAATCCAATTTCAAAATACTCCCTGAACGAGTTTAAAATTTCGTTTAATTGCCTATGCTTCAACATTTCAGCATCATCATCGTTGTAAACACTTGTCAGTTTCTGAGATTGAAGCTCATTATCCTAAGGTAAAATATTACAATAGTATATTTAAAAACACCATTTATAACACTTCTGGCACCAAGTTAAAATGCCATCAATATTCACCAGATTATTGTGGTCAAAATTGACACTTCATAAGAATATTCTGTCATTTAAATTAACTTACTTGTAAATCAGGGCCTATTGTTTTCTGTAGTATTAATTTAGTAATAATATAATTATTGGTTAATTTATGTAGTAGTGCTATGTAAAACACCTCAAGTCCCAAGGATCATGCAGATAAAAACATATGAGGCTTCTTTTTCTACATATAAAGCTGTTCAAAAAATAAAGTGATTTATAAATTTTCGCAGGTTACGTAAATAAAATTTTTGAATCTTTTGTGGCGTTATGTTGGTACTCATGTCCCTCACTTATGCTGACAAAGTCGGCCAATTTGGATGTTTAATTAATTTTGGACAGTTCTTTTGTTGGGACATGTTTTTATCCCAAACAATGGATCAAGGAATTTGCATCAAATTTTGTGTGAAAAACAAAATTAAGTGCTTGAACGAGATGAAAATGTGCGTAGCCTTTGATGATTCTATACTGAGCAAAAAAAAACATTTATAAGTGGTACAAGTTATTCGCAGACGGTCACAAAGATGTGAATGTGAAGAAAGAAGGGAAAGTCCCGGACAGTCCAGCACATCAACGACGAAGGAAAACATTGAAATGAGAATAATAATATTCTCCGATCGTTGAATCATCATTAGGGAAGTGGCCGAAGACCTCAACATATCAGTTGGCTCATGCCATTCGATTTTTTTCAATGATTTGGGCATGAAACGGTTAACTGTGAAGATTGTACCAAAATTGCTCAATTTCGACCAAAATCTGCATCGCATGAACATCGCTCAGGAGCTGACGGATTCGGTCCACAATGACCCAGACTTGCTCAATAGGGTCATAACTGGTGACAAATCGTAGGTGTACGGTTATGACGTTGAAACCATAAACAATTGTCGCAATAGAAGCTGTCCCATGAGCCAAGACCGAAGAGGCACACAAAGGTTGGTCGAACATCAAGCTCACAATTTTTTTATTGTAGAGGCGTGGTGCAGATTTCTTACGACAAGGTTGTACGGATAATAAAGAGTATTATCTATAGGTTATGCGCAGTTTATGCGAAGCAATTTGAAAAAAAAACGACCGGATTTGTGAAAGGATCAGAAGTGGCGTTTACACCACGATAATTCACCGGCTCACCATCGTTGCTTGTGCGTGAATTTTTTGCCATAATTAACACCCTTATGATACCGCAGCCACCATATTCCCCGGACTTGCTCCCCTGTGATTTTTTCCTGTTCCCAAAACTGAAAAAGTCCATGAAAGGATGATGATTTGCCATGATTGAGGAGATAAAGAAAGAATCGCGGGAGAAGCTGAACAAGATCCCGAAAAACGATTTTCTCAAGTGCTTCGCAGATTGGAAGAAGCACTGGCATAAGTGTATCATATCAGAGGGGGATTACTTTGAGGGGGACAAAATAGAAATTGATGAATAAATAAATGGTTTTTGAAAAAATTCAAGTCATCTTATTTTTTGAACAGACCTCGTATTTAATTATGAGCTGAAAGTTGGAAATTTATTGTTTATAAGGCATTTAAAGAATAAACGATAGAGGTTTTCTTCAATTCCACATTCGCATAAAGGAGAATAGACTTTGTGATATCTGGCCAAGTGACTAAAGACAACTTAAATGACCGACTCCCATTTTAGTGATGAAAACGATGAGTGAAGGAGAATTGACTATTTGAAATCTTATCATAAATAATTGCTAAAGAACACATACAATTTTAAACATAATTGTTTTCAATTATTAATTTAAGATTTATAGAGATAAAACATTTAACACAAATGGCAACTCATGTCAGTTTGATATGTGGAAGGATGGCAGTTGTGTAAAGCCCCCTATGTCACTGATAAATTAGGTTAGGTTAGTTTATTTATTTTTTTATTTATTTATCCCTTATGGGCATAAAAATCTTAATAGGAATATTGTATTTTTTCTTCACATGATTCCATTTGCCTAAATAACGGAAATTTATATTATTTGTTATGTAAGCAATGTTCCATAATGTTTGGGGACGCTCGTCAGCCAAACACCAAAACAAAAAAAATAAACATTTGGGATCGGCACTGCATTTTTTAATTTCCCTCGGATACTTATAACTATCTTTAACCAAACTTTGGCCCATCTTTAGTGACCCATTACCTAAACCAGCAACTAAAGCAAAGTTGAGCGGCTATGAAAAAATCATTTCAAGTTGAATAAAATTAAACAAACATATTTTAACTTTATTAGTCAGCATTAATAATCAAAATTTGCGACATTCATAACAAATCCTAAATTTTTGCTTTTCTGCCATTTGGTCAGTATTTAAATAAGTTGGGTGGTTTGCTTATCATAAAAACAAAATAAATAGTTAGCAATTGAACACAAATTATTATATTAGAGTTCTGGGAACAGCAAATCTTTAAAAAAAATCGTATGAGTAGAAAAGAAATCGTGCGAGTAGCAAGAAGAAAAAGAGAAGTAACAACATGGTTCAACCTATCTTCCAGGTGGGCCTCTGTTATTTAGCTCTTATGGTCATGTTGATTTAGGTTAGGCAGAAGAATGTCAACTAGGTGGTTTAAGAGCAAGAAAATATTAATTTATTAATAAAAAATAAAAGAATTAATCCTGAAAATTTTGGATTCAATCAAAATCACACTTAGAGACTTAGAAGGTCACAGGTTTGCCATCTCTGGTATAAACTTTGAATTATCCAACCATACATGACATACTATTTATTTATAGCATTGAGCTAACCACTATATTACAGTTAGACCACAATAGCACAATTATAATATAAATAAAATAATGATTCTCTGCCCCTCTGAAAAAAGCATTCATGTCTGGTTTTTTCCGATTCACGGGAGAATTATAACTGCACAATCATCTCACCTTTACTCTGATCTGAGACCATCCTTGGAATTGATGCAACTGAGTTCGGCCATACTCATTGTATAAGTAGAGACCGCTCCTGAATCCTAAGAAAATCACCACCAGCGTAATGAAATATACGCCGATATTAAACTGACAAGGTGTGAGTCCGCACACTTTAGGCTTCTTTAGCAACTCATCATCAGGTATATCCACAGTTTCCTTCGAAAAAACAAAACAATAAAAACTTACATGCAAGTCTCAATTTACCCAAATCACTAAAGAAAACCTGGACTATTCAAAGCATGTGTAACAAGACTCTCAATTTCAACAATATCTTGCAATTTTTTTAAAAACTTGAAAATGCAGAATTGAAAATATTCCATTTAAAGAGTTCTTTATGTCCCGCAAAATGGTTTTTTCCTAACATCTAATTCTTTAAAATATAAAAAAATTTAAATAAAAAATAAAAGTATTTTTATTTAATAATGAAATGAGTCTCAAAAAGGAAATAATATGCATTAAATTATCATCAAATACAAATCTTGTTGTGTAATAATTCATCTAATTAAGAAATAAAATTGTAAACTAAGAGGTTGATATTTTATTTCTTAAAAAAATTCTCGAACCTAAACTAATTTAGTCAGTTACTCAAGTGATTACCGACACTATCATATTGTGCTAATTTAATTCATACCAGTTTCCTCTAACATCTAATCCTAACACTGATTTAACAGTTTAATATCAATGGACATTTAGGTAATTTGTATTACAAAGGATGTCATTAGAAAACAGCAAAATGGCTAATTTGTAATTGGGACTATTGCTTTTGTCTTAGCACAATTTTGTGCTTTATTTTTTACTTATCTTTATTATATATTAATGTAACATATTTAATGTACTTAAATGTGGAATAACAATGCACAACAACAAAAGATTATTTCTTATTATTGAGTAAAATTGCTTTATGACATAAAAAATAATGCTATTATACTCTATTATCATTACACCATTTATTTATTACAGAATGGAAGATTATAAAGTATGAAAGGTTTATTTCTTTTATTAAATTTAACAAAAAAAAAACTACATATAAATAAATACAAAAATAAAAACCTATTAAAATAAAAGAATATATTGATAAAAACCACAGTGAAAATAATATTATTCTTATTTTTATTTCTTTAATATATCTTTGAAATACATGCTTGATCAAAAGTAAAAATGCGCATCTGTTGATTACCATGTGTATGCATATCTCCACCTCAGTTTGCATGTCAGTACGAAACAGCAATCGGCTGATCAAATAACTGCCTCAATCAATAAAAGCATATAAACACCAAGCCTAGAGCCGAACTGCACATAAAGACAGTTCGTACAGTACACCATAGTGTTGTATTTGTTTTGTACTACACATATCTGAATGCAGTAATAGATATTGGGACACAGCAATGTAATCACATCAAAATACATTCATTTAACTGTACCCTGCGCTGTAGTGCTACAAGGCTTTAAGTATGTACTATATATACACACACACATGCAGTGTTTATAGGAGAATGGACAACAAGTATATATTGTAAACTTTAATAATCTTTTGGTCACACAGGGACATTTATAATGAGTGGGGTGTGAAAAAATTATAATTTTATAAAAGAAACAATGTTCATTAAATCAAATAATTAAGCAACTTATTTATACCATTCTTACAAATTATTTTCTGGTTTTAGGTAAAAAAAAAATATATATTAAAGGGATAATTTCAGTTTATCCAAGGAATTCATTATATTACCAATAAGAAAATGTTGCAAGGATTGGAAACAATGACAGTCGCTAAGCTTTAAATCTAGGCAGTAAAGTGGATGACACAAAACAAATTGAGCCAATTATTTATACTGTGTATATGCATAAAAAGAAAATAATTTTGTAGTCGATTAAAGGCAATATCCAATGTCACAATGGTTGTTAAAACGAGTGATAATTAGAAGGGACCTCCCATAGCTCTGGTGTTATTTGTAGTGGAAAAAATGCCTCCCTATTCAACAAATGAGAACGTTTTAATAATTAATTCCCTGCTTAATTCTTAAAATTGAAAACGGGACTTATCAACATTTATTATTTCCTAATACACTATACTCTTAAAATCTCACTGGACATATAATATGCCTTTTTTATTCATCTTCAAGGGCTACACTTCCAGAATGGAACTTGTTAAATCACTTACAACACATTTGAGCTTTCACAATACCCAATACTAAGCAAATATTATTTAGCACAACATTTGCATTGATTCTTTTCTTCGAATTCATACGGTCTTACCACGTCGAAAATGATTTTTCTTTCCTTGGCAATTTTGATAAGCAACCAAAGAAGATACTAAAGAAGCTAACCAAAACAGGTGGAAAGCGCCTATTTTATGATTGGCGAAAAATAAAGTTTCAAGACAAAAGTCTAGCAAAAAACAAATTACTGTTTAAGCGACAACATTTTCACTTACCTATTAGGAGATTAAAATGTGCAACTATAATTAAATTATTTTAATAATATAACTTTATATGTATTTATAATAGTTCAGAAATAATAATATTTTAGATGACAATATTCATGTATAAATTTAAAATGCAATAATACCATATATTTATGAATAAATGTTAAACAAATAAATGTATATGTATTAAATATGTATAAATAAAATAAGAATTTGGAGCATATACTTAAACAGTACACTGACAGCCTTTACATGCATACATTATTTCAAGTGTATTTGTCTGTATGTGGGCTATACGAGTGTTCTGTTTGGCTGTAATAAGTAACTTGAACTGCGTACTCTACATCTAGGTCTCTACGTCACAATCATCTTAACGCATAATTTTCATAATTATGTCAATTACATTCACACCTACTTGTATTCTTTCCTTATACCTGTAACCTATTCTATCGTGCATTATTTTACCACACATTCTCATTTGAATTCCTCCGATTGATTAGATTTGCACAAAATGTAATAATCATTTTAGTCTGCGACAAATATATAAATGTTTCGTAAAAATTAAAAAATATATAT
>JAPMAF010001814.1:0-10431 GCA_026537445.1 Silvatares holzenthali | reverse complement strand
CCCCCCCCCCCCCCCCCCCCCCCCCCCCCCCCCCCCCCCCCCCCCCCCCCCCCCACAATCGGACTGCGCCTCGGGCTTCTCGAGGGGTAAATCCGCCACTGATCATCGCTATCAGCGCCCTTGAGGTGATATTCTCACGAAAACGGCGCTATATAAATTATCCACGTTAATAATAATCAGTCGCATTGTATTTTATTCCGTTTTAATACTTGTTAACCAGTGTAATTTCTCTATTATGTTTTATTCTTCTCATATCTTTGGTCACGCACCCTAAGAGTTTGATTTTTGATTCCCCAATGATATTCCTAGCATTCTCTCAGTAGAGGCAGGATGCAAAAACCAGACTTTTTTCTTCAGGCGTTTTCATGATTAAAAGATGTATGATAGCTGTCCAAAAGTTGCCTAACCCTAGGTTATTAAATTAAAAAAAAAGTGTTTTTATTTCATTGTCTAATTCCACATATTTATTTAGAGAGTTTGACGCATTTCGAGCCCTTTGCGGCTCATTATCAAGAATTTTTCATTCTAGTTGTCTTGTATATTAGATGTATGAGGGCGGTCCGATAAGTACTTAACTTCACCACATCACATTCGACTCAAATTTCTGCCTGGCGAGTCCAGGCAGAAATTTGAGTCGAATGAGGAGGTCATCGCCGCCACGGAGGCCTACTTTGCAGACCTCGAGAAAACTTATTTTTCAGACGGGTTAAAGAAGTTAGAGCATCGCTGGATCAAGTGTATCGAACTAAAAGGAGACTACATTGAAAAATAAATCGCCACTTTTCTAAAATTTTCGTTTATCGTTTGTACTTATCGGACCACCCTCGTATATCTTTGGTTTCATTTTTTGTAGTGTTTGTAGCATATTTTTGTCAAGTACCGTTTGTGTGAGATTATTTTAAGTATGTTTGTAAAATCCAACATACACGATAAATCAGAAATACAAATTGAATTACAGTACATTACACAATGAAAATTGTCATGAAATATTTACTATGACTAAGCAGCTGAATAACATATTCTTGAGAAATTATAATAATCAACAGTGGTAAAGAAGGGAGTGGGAAGTGACTTGATCTTGTGATTCACTTATATGCATCATCCGCAATGAATGTGTTGACATGTGGGGGTCACTGAAACCATGGGAGTCACCACTGACTGATATTTGATACGGGTTTTAAATTTTTTGTTGGTACTATTAGTACTATAATTAGAAGTAAATTTATACAGAAATTCACCAACCTCAATAATGTGGGAAAATAGACAGTGAAAAGTATTATTTTAGTTATTATTTTCACTCTGAGTGAAATATATTGTATAAATGGATACAAATTTGGAAACTAATTTTGAGTGTAGTGTAATTATATTTGAAATTTAACATTTAATAAAAGAAAAACAACATTCATAAAAAGGATTAATTCATTAAAAGGAAAAATTTTTTTTTAAACATAATTTATTGTAAAAATGATTATTAATTAACATTCACAGTAATTTAGAATACTGTAAATTCTGAATCAATTCATATTTCATAGAATATAGTATTGTTGATAATGTTATGTGATTTATCTAAAAGGAAACAGGCATGTACTGAATGGGTGGTATATTATTATCGCTAGCTATAATATTAGATTGTAATATGTAACTTGACTGTATACTTTTCTTTCATGATACATGGTTAGTTCTTATCTGTCTACCACTGTTGTGGTTGTAAGTATTAAATTTATTGTTATGGTTGAGCTATTGGTTAATATTTTTGTTTGCATGTTTGTGGTTTAAATGCGGTGAATTACTGTTTCGACTGTAATGATCGATTTGTTATTTTAATTATAAATTTGGATTATTTTGTAATATGAATGCTCCGATGAATATTTTCCAGTGGTATGTGTACAGTATGCGTATAAATTATTGAACTGTTGCAGGTAAATTATCAGACAGTGGTCGGATGGCAGGCTAAAGAGGTGTTGTTGCTTTGCCAAGAATCGCAGGCCGATGTGTTACTTACCCTTAAAAAAAGACCTCGTCATACTCACACGTATGGGCAGATATACATGAAACCGTACCGATTACCTAGCAGGAAGAGGTCCAATCCGTATAACAAATGGGGCAGTCTTCCATCACCGCGCCCTGAGCTGTTAGCTATAAGGGACTTTGAAATGCCATTGCCGAGGTATTTTTCCATCCATTTATTCATGGCGTGTCCAGATATCCAAATATTATTGTATCTGCATTCATACATAAAATATAGTATGAAGTCTGTATAAATGATGTGTGAAACTAGCATGTAACATGCATTACAACCATTCATACATTTCTATATAACAGTTTCATACTTATAAAGTCGAACTTGGTTATATCGAGTGGTTCGGGACCATTTTGCTTGTTAATTGATTCTCGTTACAAACGAAAAATAAAAGAAGTATCGTTATTGTTTACGAGCATTATTGTTTATATATGTGTGATAATATGTTTTTTCATATTTATAAATACATTTTGTATTTGGTTGTACATTTTTGATCCATTTATCAGCTGCTTCAGCATTTGCAGCCAGTCGCAAATATATTTCCTTATATTTTAAAATACTACACGCTCAAAAATGTTGACTTGTGAAGATTTTACACAAGTCAACATTTTTTACATCCACACATGTCTACATTTTTACACATGTCAGCATTTTTGATGCCATATTTTAACTCGTGAATAATCTCCTTTTTTTTTTTCGATCGATTAATATTTTATTTTATTTGACATATTTCCCATATCATGTCAAATTTAGTTAGTGCTGTAAGCTAACTAAATTTGGTGTAGAATCAGAGTCATAAAATATAAACTCATAGATCCACAATATTAGTTGGAACTTCTATTTATAAAAGATCTTATCCACGTGTGTATTGTTAAATGTTTCTCATACATACCTCAAATTTTTAAGATGGGTTTTGTTATTTTCGTGCCTCATAAGTGTAAGACTTGAAAATATTTACTTTTGGACTAACAAATGTATGTTACTCACATTCAAGATTTGCTCGATATAACTGTGTGGAAAATGTGTGAAATTCACTGAAAACACTTTATACATTGGATTCTGCTCATTAAAACGAAAACTTATTATGACCGAGTTTCTTTAAAGTTTGACTGTACTTTAGTCTGTAGAATATGGATATATTAGTTGTTTGGAGAATGTCATGCTTAGGCATACGTTCAGCGAACATTCGTTATTTCGCTCCAATTTTACTTATGTATTAGGTCACTTTACTCCCTTTCTCACATTAGCCGGCTGTTAAGCCTAGGACATATGTGCTGATGCGTTACCTATGTCCCAGGCAAAAAAAAATTATTTGTATGCACTCACATATGGTTGGATGTCGGGATCTACCTTTACATTTTTTAACTGTGTTTACATTCTGTAGATAATCCATTAAAAATGTAATACTTATTGCATATAATCACAAAAATTTTAATAAACAAAAGTAAAAAAGAGGTGTCATACCAAATTAGCTAAAAAATTTAAATTATAGTGTTTTTGGTAATAAAATGTGTTTTATAAAATTGTGAAATTGAACAGATAACCAAAATTTTAATTTTTTATGAAGTATCAATAACATTTTATATATGTTTAACTTTTCTCATGTCATTGGTATGAATTAGAAATTCGTGTTACATTGTGGGATGTATAAACGAATTTTAATTCAAACCAATGACATGAGAAAAGTTAATAACCATTTGTAATATTTTATCTGTTTGTGAACCATTATCAATGATATTTTCAGACCAGTTCCCATCGTCATTCCACATCCGCCACCTATCCTAGATCAAGAGGCCAGTTCATTCTCAGATGAAAGTGAATCTTCTTCAACTCCTGGGTCGCCGACATCAGAAGAAATGTCTTCACAACACAGGTTACAAAATGATATTTTTAGATAGTGCCAATATTGAATTTCTCATCTTTTATTCAAAGTCAACAAATTATTTGTAAATATTTTTATTATTGACGTTTCAGAATTTATTTGCCCAAACCACGCTCAATTGTCCAAAGACGTAATACTACAAGTGGCAGTAGTCCTGTGTCTAAGAGGCCTAACATTAGCATTGAACAGGTAGTGTATCTATTTGAAGACTGAGTGTGTTTGTCTCATATTGATGCCATAAACGTGGAACCTCTAAAGTGTAGTGATACATATCTCAAACATGTTTTATTTGATTTTAACCGTTTAACCGCACAAAAGTAAGGTCGGGATGATCTGTTTGTTTTACTGATATTTTCATGAAAGATGTTCTTGGGAACTGGCATCACTGATTCCAGAACGACCGACACCACTTCACAGTTGATATTGAGTGCATGAGAACTAATAGATTCTCTAAGTCTTTCTTGTGTGAGATGGTTCGGCCGTGGAGTGTCCTTCCGTTATCTGTGTTTTCTCCTACCTATAACATGGCCCTCTTCAAGTCCCGCGTTAATTCTACCCTAGCCCTAAGTCTTCCTCCTCCCACATAGTGTCTAATGATGTGGTAGACTTGCTTCAGTGGTGCCTTCTATGCAGGAATACCTAAAAAAATAAATTTGATGTATTCTGAATACCATTTTAATTTTGGTGACGTTATTAATATTTATTGTTAAAAATAATTTTTTAAATCATGTTTAATCTATAGAATGGATCGATAATCTTTCATTTACGCATAGCATTAATTTAGTTGCATAAAGACATCGCATAGTATTTGAAGGCCATTATGAACTTTGCCAGCCACACATTTATTATTAAATATGAAGTGACATTCTCAATGTATATTGTATGTTTAAATATATTGATCTCAGGATTGAGGTGCATATAATGATAAATATTAAAGATAGTATTTTTATATATTGTTATTTAATCTGATATTTTATTAAATATCAGATCAAATAAACTATTGTATAAAAAATTTTAATATTTTTAACCAGTTAAAGCGTAACATAATATTGTGGCGAGGCCTAATCATTTTAAAATGTGTATCATCGTGGTAATATAACAGGGATACATAATTAAATAATTGATCAGAATATTAAAAGATCATGGTAGTGATATCTAAGATATTTTCCTTAATTATTAGAGAAAAAATTTTGATGTTATTTCAAGTGACGTTAGAAATATGATGCATAAGTAGATCCATATTCTATTTATTTCTACTGATGTAATCTTTGATGGCAATTGTAACTATCAGTGTCATACCTATGAGAAATCTTGAATTACATTCTGAATGTTTAATACATTTATGTGATTTCAATATGATACTCTACATAACTGCGTTGAAATAAATAACAAAAAGCTTGTGCTCACAGTACAACTGATAAAAATTCACCCCAGAAAGGGTTGATAACTTTTGTGTGTTTTCTTTTCTTTCAGTTTCGAAAAGAACTACGCAATCATAAATCTCTTCAGCATACAGGAAGTGCTCAAATGACTTTATCGACTGATTCTGATGACATATCGAACAATCTCTATAGACGGGATAAATCAGTTTCATACGGTACAGGTTTGGAGTTATCACCAAGGCCGAAAACTTGTTTAGGTGTCGGCTTGAATCATTCTAAAGTAATTAAACTCAAAGAAAAATTAAGCAGCAAAACTGAGGAAAAAATTAAAACTGTTAAATTTCATGACGAAGTTCAACTTAATAATGATTTGAAACTCAATAACAATGAAGAAACTTTTATTAAGGATACAAGAGAACGAGGCAGGTTGGATAAAAGCCATTCTACCCCTGCTTATGACTTTGGGGAAAATGAGGACAATGAATATCCATTGATAAAAGAAATAATACCCGAATCGCCCACCTCTTCTATAGAGAGTCCATCTATAATAGTGCACAGTCCGGAAAAAGTTGACCAGATAATAGGGTTCAAAAAATCTAGTCATCAGATCGGTGATGCAATGGTGCAGTATAATAGGGATAAACTTAAATTGAAGAATGGAGAAGCACCTGCATTTGATAGATTAGAAAAAGCCCAAGATAAAATTAATAATAGAAGTAACATAGAAAAAACTGAACAAATTTTGGAAACAATTAATATTGCTCTTTTAGAACGTAGAAAAAAAGAAGAAGCTCTCAATACCAAAACGAATTTAAAACTCGCTCCGAATATATTCCAAACTGAATTTGGAGAGGTTCATAATAAATCATACGATTCGGGAATGAGTGAGCAAATCCAAACTATACAGAATGAGTTATTAGAAGCTATCAATGAACAGAGGAAACTTGCGGCGGAAAAATTAACACTCATTAAGCTAGACGTCCCACCGGAGCCGCCGCCCAGGCCTCTCAGTACTCAAAAACCTGGTTACGTTCCTCCCAAGCCCCTAAAACACATTCAGAAGGAAGATATCCAAGTCATTCCGAACAAGACATTGTCTCCTCCCATCGTCCCCTTGAGAAACGATATATCTCTACCGGTGAGTAATATTTCGGAAAACAAACATATCAATAACATTCCAACAATTGATAGTCCACGAACGCCAATAATGTCAGCTAAAAATCTGCATATTCTCGAGACGGATTTTAAGTCTTCCATGTCTAATTTGGTCGGAAATAAGCTGGATACATCTGTGACTTGTTTGAAATCTCTGGAGGCTCCAAAACTTTCAGTATCTCCCGCCAATAGTATGGTCAGAGGATTATTGTCCACAGGAAAATCCAAGAGTCTCAAGAAAAAGAACTCTATATTGGCAAGTAAGTATACTTCAGACAATCGTTGGTCAACCAGAATATTATTATTATTATTTGAAATAATAATGTTTATTATTTGTGAATGTTCATTGATTGTTTTAGAGAGAAGAAAGATATCTGTTAAAGATTTGGGTTCAGGAGACATGGAAGGGTACCTGTATCAACGCTGTCGAACAAAAAATAACAGTAATGTCAATTGGCAATTGAGGTGGTTTATTCTTGTGGGAAACACTTTTTATGGCTTCAAGAGTAAAGACGTAAGTATTGTTTCTCGTGTCAATAATACTCTCTATTATTGTATAGGTTAGTATTATGCACTTATATGATTACTCTGATTTGTGATAAACTTTTTGTAATAATATTTTTCCTTTTATTTTAGTCCACAAAAGCGGACTGCTTGATATTTTTAAGTGGATTTACTGTGTCAGTGGCTCAGGAAGTGAAATCGAAACAGTTCGCTTTCAAGATATATCATACTGGGACAGTATTTTATTTTGCTTCAGACAGCGTAGATTCGATGACTTCCTGGGTGGACTCTATTACTCGAGCAACATTGACTAATAACGATTCTTGGGAAAGAGCTAGTAAGAAAGATAAGAAAACTGATGAATCCAGACATTTTTCAGAAACTGATTATTCAGATGATGATTTGGAATCGAGTAATTCTGCTCAAAATGAGAAAAATAAGAGTGATAAACAGGAAAAGACTGAAAAATCACATAAATTTGGTTCTCTGAAAAAATTTACAAATAGAATGCATAAATCTGATTCGCAAGAAAATGTAAATCATTCTTCAACAAGTCTCGATAGAAAATATTTTAATAGATTTTTCTCTTCGAAACCAAGCAAAAGTAAAGAAGAGAAAACAAAATTGAAAAGTAATGATATACCGGTTCCCACAGACAGATACAGAAGTTATAGAAAAATTCCTCTATCTGGTCCATCTATAACCGACATCCCGCAAGCGACCGCTAAGCATGCGGGTTCTGTTAGTAAACTATCTCAAACTGTTGACGATTCTAACATTGCTAAAATAAAGAAGCTCGATCACAGTATGGACCAAGATATTTATTCTCAAGATCAGAAGCACCAAAAGAAGCTTATAAACCCGATCAATTTCATTCATGCTTCCAATCCCAATTTATTAGATTTTGAGAAAAGCGACTTTATTGCGAAGCCTAAGTGTGATGCTCCATTTTTAAAGAATATTGTGCAACGCCCTGATAATTTTATCGGATTTGTTACATTAGAACAGTTCATGTTGAATAAACAAGAAGAAGAAAGGAGACAAGTTTACTCAAACAGAGTTTTGATGGGAGTGGAACGTGATTCTAGAGCTGATGAAAAGAACCACCTGAGGAAGCAGGATCGCAGCAATCGAGATAATAATAATTTGCAAAAGCAACTAGATAAAATTGTTCCCGACGTTATTTATGGAGAGATTCCTACATTTTCAGAGAAGAGTATAACTCCAGCTAAAATTGAGCAAATACAGAATAGGAGCTTACCTAAAACACCGATTGGTAACAGCAATAAAGGTTTATATCTGGCAGACTCCAGTTTTTCCCTCAATGTTTTTAATTCAAAAAGTTCCAATTCGAGTGATCAGATTATTGAAAAATCTAGAATGGATAATTTTAGTTCCTTTAAATCTAACATAAAGAAAAAAAATGATGGCTATGAAACAATCAAATATGATGAAATGGATGAAGTGATAAATTCTCACCAAGAGACAATGTTAGAAAATAGTAATCCACCTACAGTACCTAGGAAGCTTTCATTTCCGAGTGTAAAAGATGGATTTGAAAAGAATAAATTTGAAGAACATATGAGAGTGCCTATTGAAATAATCGATTATAAATCTTCAAAAGGCTTAACAGATTTAGGATATGAAGTTATTTATGGTGAGGAAGCTACATTTCCTGCGTCCACCACTAGTACAAACAAGTCGAGTAGTAAAAAAGACTTAGGCTATGAGACCATCTATTCAGATAACAGTTCTGATACTAGCAAAAGTATCTCATCTGATGAGCCTAAAACTGCACCGAGGAAATTACACGTTGAGCTTAGAAAACCTGTACCGCCGCCTAAAACCAATCCCAAATCCAGACAACCCGTGAGTCGGCAGAGTTCCATCACATCTGTCGGAGATCGAAAGTCTTCCGGGATCGACACCAAGCCTGTGTTTAAGCAAGGAGATTGTCCCGAAAAGTTTTGGCTAGATTCATTGCGGAGAAATGATAAAGTATATTCTGCCAAAGTGAACGATCATATTTTTGTTGCAAAATTAGATAAGTTTTACACAAAACACAGTGAACCATCAACTTATATGAAAAGTAGCGAAGCGACCATCGTCAAATCTGAAAAAATGCAGAGCAAAACGTCAGTGATGTCAGGATCTGACATTTCTCGCACGATGGATCATAAACCATTGAAGAGTGCTACGCAATATACGCCGATGTCTCTATCTCTTGTTTCACCTAACAAAGCTCTCAAAACTTCCCCACAGTTTGAGCTCTCTTTAGATACAAGGTACGTATTATACTCATCAATCACTTTAGCTACTCACTGCGATGTACGCTGCTTTATTAGATGAAAGAAATATTATTTACTTTGCTTTCTGTTTATTTAAAATACTATGTAAACTGCATATTTTCAATTGTATTGCATTATTGTCCTTGTATTTAGAATAGATTTTACTTAAAAGAAATGATGGCCTAGTTGAATAATTTTACTTCGATAAGATTTTTTAAACAAAATCTTTCAAGGAAAACAATTAAGATGGGTTCAGTAATATATTTTATTCCAGATGATAAAGTAATGTAATATTAAGGATTAATAACATTTCAAAACATTGCTATATTATCTGTTGTTCAGATTACTGAATGTTGGTTAAAAATGGTTCTATTCTGAACTGATCTTGATCATTGATCTTATTAAACTTCTTTCTTCATTAGTACATACATTAGCAACGTTGGTTTGTATTATTGGTTTTGTATATGTGTGTTGTATGATGCGCAGTACTCCTTCTGCGCCATCAGCCTCCGGATTTTCTCGCCTGCGTCAAGTGTTCCAACATGGTAGCACTCCAGTCCCGGCCAACAAATCCGCCCACAACATACACCCGCTGAAAGAGAAAACTCTTTTAGGCTCCCCACGTCTCCACCGAGCCATTTTCCGCAAACACCATTCTCCCGCCACTGCCGACGAATGGACGCAAGATTTTGTTTTCTCCAAGGTTAATATACTTTCTGAATTGCTTCTTTGTTAGATCATATTTTGCGCCGCCTTGAAGCGTTTATTTGCATTTGTTTTATGTTTGCTTCATATTTTTGTTTGGTTTTATATCCGCAGGGTGTACCATCCGCTACCACCTCTTATACAGATATCTCCAGCAATGAGACCTTTTTGTTTTCTGTGCCCACGAGTAGTTCCATGATGGCAGTGCCATCACCATCACCATCAGACTCAGGTAAACCCAGCACTCCCGACTATCCCCACTTGGAGTACCCGCCGATGTTCCAACCTGAGACTTACACTCTCGCCGATCCGGGGCCCAGCATTATAAGAAAGATTAATTACGAAAGCGATAAATTTAATTAGTACATCATTTTGGCTAAACTATTTATTTTCATCCTACATATAGTCTATATTTGATATTTTGTATATTGTATGATTCTAGCTAATAAAAGTATCAGGATGGTATACCTGCATATATATGGATGGATATATATA
>JAPMAF010001813.1:0-10431 GCA_026537445.1 Silvatares holzenthali | reverse complement strand
ATCTGGAATCAAATCGTCTGAAAACACGAAAGAGAGTGCACGAATCTTCCCGAGATTTGAAAAAAACTCGCATTCATATCTTCGTCAAATATTCAATACCTGGAACCTACGTCAAAATTAATTAAATGCCGTATCAAACTTATGATTAATATTTCATTCTTATTCCGTCTCAATAGTCCTTACGTCAACATTGTTCTTTAGAATTCTAGGGAATGAAACTTCATAAAAATGTAATTTTTGTTTGACATTATTTTTTTGTCGCTTGTTATTCTTGATAAAGGCCACACTAATTACTTTTAAAATGCATCAAGAGTAAAAAGAAAGTAGGTTGGGGAAAAGAAAATTACGAGAGACACAAAAAAGACCAGCAAATCAGGCAAAAAACTAGCGCAGGGCTAATACTCAAAACGAATTCCTGGATGGTGACACTGGTTTAAAATATAAATCTCGTTTAATATTATTGAAATACACGGGTCTGCCATTTCAATATATAATTATTTACTTTTCTGTTTTAATAACAATCTTGTAACAGAAAACAAGATCCTTTTCTCTAAGATTCCTCTATTTTTATTAATTGAATTGCATCGGTGTGTATCGAACAAATTGTTTAAATTACTTACAAATTCTTATTAGAACCACTGGAATACTTGTTGCGAGTTCTAAACATAAGGTTACAAGTTTCCGATTCTAAGCATAAGGTTACAAGATTCCGATTCTAAGCATAAAGGTTACAAGTTTCAATATGTTGCGAGTTCTAAGCATAAGGTTACAAGTTTCCTCGCGGTTCAGAAACGATTTGTTTCACGAAAAGCGAGATTTATGCTTGTATTAATAGTTACATTCACTTTTAGAGTATTGTTATAAGAAAGCCGAGTTTTAACCCTTTATATGATATTTTGCATTTCCTACGAGTTAAAATGTTCCTTACCTAGAATTATCCTTTTCCACTGTTATGTTCATTGAATAAAAATACAATTACTAACAAAACATCTTGAAATTATAAGTGCATTAACACATAGGCATGCGCTTGAAGGAAATTAGTGCTGACACTATTGGATGCAAGTCGGTACGGGTTGTCGCGCTTCAAATTACATGAAATTTAATTTACAATTGTTTTGACGTAATACGAATAAAATGAGAATGTATACGTTTAATTTTTTTTTTAATTTATCATTTTTGGGACACCGTAATGGACATATCAAAATGTATGAGAGAATCGTCTAGAAGATACAATGTTTAACATTCCCTTTTTTTATAACTGAATCGTTGAGTTGACATCCTCGAATTTATGCTAACTATTAAACATAATATGTTTTGTCACTTGTGGGTAGAAAATGTTAGACATTATCAAAGTGACGTTGGCTTAAAATACTGCCAGATTAGGACATTTTGGTATAATTTACAGACGCTCACTATAAACATATTCATTATTCTAAAGGTTGGTGAACGTAAATGAATTGATGTTCTTAAAATTGGGTGTTAGATTCTGAAGCCAGACTGGTTTAGAAAATAAAGTTTAAGGACGCCTGAACATTAAATTCAAAATGCAATATCTATAACAGAAATTCAACACTTTTAACACAGTTAGAAATACATCTTCTTTTTATACCTAATGAAACTGTTGTTCTCTTCCTGTAAGAATCGCGATCCACCTGGATAACAGTTTCTCCGGTTTAATCTAATCTCATTGAGAATCTTTTACTTCTTCCTTCTTATTAAAGATGCCGCCCTTATAGTGACCGTGTCCGTGTCTCGGTTCCCTAAGGATGAATACAAAAGGTCCAAGGCATGCGTCGCCAGCATCACATCTCGAGCGTTGTTTTCAGTCTTTGCCTTGAATAAAATTTACTAGCGTACATTTTTTGTATATTTTTCCTTATAGGACTTTTATTGCATTATAATAATAAATTGTATTTATTATAGACCGAGGGGTGTGTGTGCAGTCTCACTCGATTAATAATTATACATGCTATTCAATTAACAAACACAACAATGTATAAAAATAAAACAATGTCACCTAATTGTTTGGAGGTGCTGGCAGTTTCCTTCAAATCTTTAGGATTGCCTAATTTTTTTATGTATTTGCAGCTCTCACTGCTGGTCTTCAGCCGCTGGAGCACAGAAGAAAGATCGGGATGATCTATTTATTTTGCAGATATCTTGGAAAACGCTCTCGGAAACTGACATAATTGATTCCTCGAGCTGCAGTGTTTGTGTTCACTCTTTTATAGCTTATATAGGGCGCAAGAGAACTAAAAGATTCTCTAAGTTTTTCTTGTGTGAGACGGCTCGGCTGGAGAATGACCTTTCATCATCTGTGTTTCCTCCTACGTAGTACGCCAAATACTGTTACTCGCTTGGGTAATTTTACGCATATTCCGCAGTAAAGAAACGATGATGAAACGTAAGGATGTGCAACTCTGAAATGAGATGTAACAAAATTTTATATTATTCCTAAGCTATAAGTGGTGTATGCTGTTAAAATAGAGGACACGTGACGGTCGAGTTGGGCTCGAATTCATTCTTACCTTAGTAGGTTTGAAAGTAAGCTCTTATTACCTCGATTACGGAAATTAATATCGTATTTAAAAATGAACTAGACAAGTATAACGGAAACCATTATTCGCCAATAAACTTGTAAAGTGTAGTGAAACGATCTTTATTCAATTTCTCATGTGAAGTAAAATGATCTCTGTGAATAAAGTTGCTGTCATCCCGATGCAGCTCGCCTGATAAAGATCTATAAAACGCCATCTTCATGAACTCTTTAGGTTAACAGATTTTTGTAAGATCTTACCGCACATTAACATCCCCTCAACACACATACTCGTATACTATCCTCAAACGTTCTTAAAATACTTAAGTAATAATAGAATCTTCATTATAATAACTATTTAACAATGGGAATATGAGTTGTAAAGAAGGAATGTTTAATTATTAATTCAACATTCCACCATACCAAGATCACTAAAGAAGAGTGTGAGACTATTCTACTCCTAATCCATCACTGACCAGCAGTGCGAGCCTGTTCAGGGTGGAAAGGTGTGTTCATAGCCCCATAAATTCAATTATCTTCATCAGGAATAGTCGAAAAGGTATTTATCGTTTCGTATAAACTTTTATACGAAGATAAGTCAAAAAATACTTACACTTTTAGTTCTACAACTTTATTAAACAAAGATATTATTTAGATCTATAGAGTTGGCGCATTTATAGTCACGTGTGCGGAATCACGATTATATCTCAGCATATGTATGTCAGCTTCACTATCAGATTACGCCAAAGAGGAGCAACGAGAAGTGATCAGATTTTTTTGGTCAGGGGTGTGAATGATGCTGAAATTCACCTGAGACTTTGATCACAATACGTGGAAAGTGCTATATCTCGTAAAATCATGTTTTTGTGAACTACCCAACGAAGCTATGAAAGGTCGTCGATTTTCCCCAGACATGGACATGGGATGCGGTGCAAAGTGGCTTCACGATCAACCGAAAACCTTCTACTAGAAAGGCATACGGAGGCTTGTGGCTCGCTAGACCAAATGCATTGCTCGAAGTTGATACTATATCGAAAAATAATGTATCTGTTGCATGCCTATCTTTGTTTAATAAAGTTGTAGATGTGTAAGTTTTTTTTATAATAATCGTTATTAGATGGATTACATACATCTGTGATGCACATGTCACGGATACTTCGGTGCTCTCGGAGGATGAAATGCCCACGTCTGCATTAATACACGCGCATAACAATTCCCTCTCAAAAAAACAATATTGTAATAGTTTCAATATTGGGCACCGATTTCGAAGATATCAACTACACCGATAAGGAGAAGAAGGATTACCCCGGATCTTCACAAGAAGATAACCATCAAGAATTAAATACATAATAATTAACATTACATTATAATTTCTTTAGTTTGTTCCATCATATACTCGTATTTAAGTATAAAGCTGTACAGCGCTCTTGAGATGATTTTTCACGAAAACAGCGCTTAATAAATTATCCATGTAATAATAATAATCCAAATACATATAGGTAATCATCGTTACCAAATAACCTATTCAGATTCCTCCATTTGGCCAAAGAATATATTGAGATTCACAAACATAGTTTGACTGAATATTGATCACTAATGATCCTATCGAACTAAGATAAGTAATCTAATAGCACTCAAGAAGTATAGACATATTTAATATGTAAATTAAGATATTACAATTAACATTTAGAGTTGACGTTCTTACGTATTTTTGCTTTTGATGGACTCAGAAAGAATAATCAAATGACATTTGTATTGTTCGTGTTGCAGATATTGTATGCACGTGTACATGGTGTGCATTATAGCTATTGCTAACCTTCAATTGAATGAAAAACCTCATACATGTGGAAAACAACTGAACAATGTCCTTAGAATATCCATAGCGTGAAAATTATTCATTAGATAGAGGCCTATTGTAGTCTCGTTGTAAAACATATTTAACGTTTATATAATTGTTTTTAAATCCATCTCATCAAAGACAAATAGCGATATATTACGTAACATTGACAACTTTAAAAGTTTTTCTCAAATGTGTATATTTGAAATAAACTATTCAGAACTGAGCATGAAGGTGAGAGGAAAAATAAAAAAAATGCATGTTTTTCTACGAATTCAAAACTTAAATTAAAAAGTGAATCTCCACGGAAGGTGTGGCAACTTATGGCTTCTCCCTCCACCATGGGGTGTTGCCTTAGCAACAGGGAGATATCCGCCATTTTGAGTTGGCGGATATCGGATATAAACTCACCCCAAGCATCCAACTCACTTCAGTCTCTAAATTGAGACTGAGGAAGACGGTTCCTATTTCCCGCGACGACTGAACTAACCGGAAATTCGATTTATATAGAATGCTAGTGGATATTCGTAAAAAATCTAAGTTGTTTACGTGGTTTGATGAAACCTGTTTTGAAAAATGGTTTATTGGTTGCCGTTGTAGGCAATTATCATTTGACCTAATTGTCGAACTTATGTACAGGCCTACCGATCCGTCAAGTCTTGGGGTATCACGAATGCTGTTTGGTAAGAGAATTAAGCAATATTTATTATCTAAAATGACGAAAGTAATCTCTGGAAAGTAATAAATGAGAGTTGTCTAAAAATATTCTTGAACAATTTAATAACAAAAGTTAATTCTTTACGAATAGTCAACGAAGGTTTGTATGTTTTATTAATCAAAATTAAGTAGAATCGAAATATAATTTATTTATTCTATGGAAGATGGTTGTACTTATTTACCTAGATATTTAGTAGAACGTATTGTACATTATTGTGTGGTAAACTTAGTAGTTTACATACTTAGTAATTAACATACCTTCGTTTATATTGTTACATTTGGTGACAAAATAACTATACCATACAGAATTTATGCAATATTAAAATGGTGTTATATGTGTTTATGCATTTTGTTAAAATTATTATAAATAAAAAATAATTTATTGTTTACAGTTTTTATTAGTTTGTGTAGATATTTGGATGTATGAGGAAGTTCGCAGGCCCAAAATTTATAATGAAATGTCAGTATTTTATTAAAATCTCATCAAGTCAGATGAAGAATTGTTGTTAATTTTTTCATCATAATGTTTAATACACTAAATCGTATATAATTAATTACCAAGAGTGCCAGATCCCCTTTAGTTCTTTTTGATAAGCATGAAAATGAATTCGTTATTTTAAAGGATCCCGAATAAATATTTCTACGCGCGAAAACAATTTTGTTTGTGGTCATTTAAGCTATTTTTAATGAAATATTTAAAACACCTGTGAGAAAATAAAACCGGACAAATAATGTTCTTTGGCCAATAATATTACGTAAGCTTTTCATAAAGTCTCAAAATTATTATAACATGTCTGTTTTATATTATAGGTTTATTAATGTTAATTGATGGTGCTGAAGAAAGGGGTGGAGAGGAAATAGACTTGAGATGGGGGGACCCCCTCGCTTGCCATTTTCCACTACTGCCTCTGCCTATATTTTCCCTCCCTTATATGACTATCGTCTACGGTATAATGTGGCTAGGTAATAAATTTCAACTCTTATCCAGTTCCTAGTGGCCTAAGTGTTAGATAGTAATACAATTCAAACTTCTACGATTTCTTTCTGGATTTATGGAGTTTTTACGATCAGGTATGTTGGTTGTTGAGACTAGAGCTAAATCGCAGGTTTACGGAGTACCTATATGACAATGACAATGTTTACGATGTGAATAATTTCTATCCTACGCGGGATATTTTCTTGAAATAATTTGCATTGCATTGATACCAATTAAGGTTTAGGAGGCAACCACACACACACACACGTTGTCAGAGGCTAGAGAGACTAGAGAAGTATGTGAAAAGTAGCGTGTCTTAAGCGTAAGTTCAATTATCTGAGAAAATGGCCCAATACATGATAAGTGGAAGAAGCCTAGTCGGAATTTTATCAATTTTACGACATGATTTATATAAATGTAACAATTTATTGCAGAAATATTAATATAGATATAATTGTTACATTTTCATTTGTAGGA
This sequence comes from Silvatares holzenthali, assembly GCA_026537445.1. Lineage (NCBI taxonomy): Eukaryota > Metazoa > Arthropoda > Insecta > Trichoptera > Pisuliidae > Silvatares > Silvatares holzenthali. The sequence goes on along the minus strand of JAPMAF010001813.1, from coordinate 3,888 downwards.
GCCCTTGGAATAGCTCTAGGGTACATGTACAGAATCAGTACAATTATGTTCGCCGCTCCCTACTGGTACATTCTGCTGATCGAGAAAAGTTACTGGAATAACCACAGTTACCTATTCGGTTTACTTGGAATTCTATTCGCAGGAACGCAAGCTAACAACTATATGTATGCCTAATATACAACACCACACTGTTTTGTTCTGCTTCCCACCGCGTCAACATTTTATTTACTTAGATTGTATTACCGCTTCCAGGTCACTCGATGCTTATTTGGACAGATCGAAGAATGGGAAACCGATACCGTACTGGAATTATTTTATAATTAAATATCAACTCTTTATACTTTATTTCGTTGCCGGATTAAAGAAATCAGATATTGAATGGCTTTCAGGATACGCCATGTCCAGTATCAGCAAACATTGGGTTTTTGATCCGTTTAAGTAAGCTAAAATGTGTCGAATTGGTATTAGTTGTTGGTAGAAGTTTATATAAACATTAAAATATAAAATATTTTTAGGATATTTCTAAGTACGGAGCTTATAGATTACCTAATAGTCCACTGGTTCGCGTTCGTCTTTGATTTAACCATCTGCTTTTGGATGATGTATGAGCGCACCAGACCGGTTGCGATGCTTTTTTGTGCATCATTCCACCTCATGAACTCGCGACTCTTCACCATTGGTATTTAAATATGTATTCATAAATATATTTTGAAGATTAAAGGCTACTTATTAGTCTAGTGAGAAATAATTGTCGAGTGTGCCTCTTCTCTGAAGATTATTATTGTTACATATGTACCTAAGACTCGACGATGTTTAGAATGCGGTGACGTATTTCGCTTTTCAGATAACATGTTGAATGCTTAGTAAACAATGTGATCACCTCTTGACTTCACGATGATTTCTTACAGGTATGTTTCCGTGGGTTTGTCTCGCCACAATGCCACTGTTTTGCCCACCGGATTGGCCAAAATCTATTCATTGTATTTTCTACAAGATCTCCAAAGTCTTAAACTCGTTCAGCAGGCATAAAATGATATCATTCGTAAAAACAAAACTGCGAAACTTAATAAATGTATGTTTGAATTTTACAAGCGATAAATCGCAAGAAAAGGTTGAGTTCGAGCGGGACGAGAAAAATAATGTGTTCGATAAATCGTGCAAAGAAAACGATGATACCCAAGCATTACAGTCAAAGAGAGATATGAATTCCTGCGGTGATAAAACCAAAAAACTATGCCATAAAGATAAGATGAGCGTTACAGCAAATGTAAGTAAGCTAAGTAACAAAACTCTCTGTTCTACAAACGGAAATTCCGACAAATGCAAATACAGAAGAAATAAGATGATAAAAAGGAAACTAGTCGTTTGTTTGTTGATGGCGCACATGGGAATCCAAGCATTTCTGCCATATTCACATTTCATCTCTAAGGTACTAATACGAGCACTTTACTTGAATTTCCACTCCTCACTCAACAGAATTGCACGAATCCAAGTTATTTGCGTAATTTAGAATATGCAACAATGATCACTCGTCCATTAAATATTATTTAAACATTTTTGTTATGCATAAATATACGTTCATGCGCAAAGATCGATGACGAGCGTGCGTATCTTGAATGTCACGTGTCGAGATTAAACTATATCCGATATTATTATACATTCAGAAATATTTTAATATAAACATCTTTACAACGAGTTACAACATTAACACGTGCAACGAATGTTTTTTTAGGGGTTTAACAACTGGACAAATGGACTGTATGGGTATTCCTGGGATATGATGGTCCACACGTGGGATACAATACTAGTTCTCGTTAAAGTTGTCGACAATGAATCCAATAATGAAGTGTTCTTGGACCCGGAAGCCTGGACGCCTAATCAAAGGTGGTCTAAGCACGGAGACATGATATATCAATATGCGCAATGTTTACAAAGAAACATTTACGATTCTATCGATAATAAGGCAATGTCTAGAGAGTATATTTCCGTAATAGACCATCACTCGAACTATCACGACTTAGGCTGCTCCGGTAACAAAGAAAGCTGCAAATATTTCGAAGAACAAAATGAAAAGACGGCGAATGAGATAACTTCGAAAAATATATCAATTTACATTGATGTATGGTGCTCTTTGAATGGAAGATTTCAACAAAGAATGTTTAATCCTAACGTAGATCTCTTGAATGTCAAATGGTCTCCTTTCAAAGTTGTGGATTGGTTAATGCCCCTGCTAACAGATCTTAACGACTGGAGGATATCTATTGCCGATATTCAGAAAGATATATTCTCATGGAACCAATATTCAGACGCGCTGTTTATAGCCGATTTTCCAGGTATAATATCAATTTTAGAATCAAACGCTTACTAAAATACACTTAATATCACGTTGTGTATTGTTACAGGGATGTTCTTGGAAAATTATATCACGACTGACCTTTCTAACGTATCTCTCACGGTGTTGGAAGGTCGAGTATTCTATGAGCCATATGTCAGCAAGAGAAAATACTACAGTCACGTGCCTGGAAAGAGTAAAGCTGTACATTTAAGCGAGGGAGAAAGTATTCCGGTGAATACTGGAACTTTTCATAGGATACACGTCGTCGGAGATTCACCCGCTTGTTACATGTATACTTACACCAATGACACGATGAGGTTGGCAGAAACGAAGCGTGGAAACGTCAAGAATTATGACAGTCTAAAAATTAAGCCGAAGCTTCCCTTGCTGAAGGAAATTACTGGAAAGTTCTCTAGTATCAAACTTTTCTTGCAACATATCGGAAATGCGTTGCTTTATATTATATACGATGTTCCTCTAGTGCGTCGAGTGCCTTTACGTTAGTAATAAAGCGCATTTATTGTGAAGATAATAATTACCATTTACAAAAAGAAAGATACCTAATATTCCATCAAAGCAATTATTTTATACATAAAGCAGTATTTACAATATGAGGTTTTCTTCATTTAATGAATAGTTGTTTGTAAATATTGAAAATGAATTATATGGTCCTAGATCGTCATCTTAAGGGTTACAATTTTCTGTGGGCTTGTCAACCTTCGAGGAACCATGCCATCAGCTCCAAGGTTTTAGCATATCTGACGATAAATACATCGTAATCTGTGATAGCACTCCTTTATAATTTTCGAAGGACTCCAAAAATGACATTCTAAATAATTGCAACAAAGTGCCCCTATATTATTTATTGTAATTTATAGCAAATAAATGTGAAAATAATTTAATTGTTACATTTTTTATTTTAATTCTTTTCTAAAGTCAGTGCAAAAATATAGCTGATTATTCCGTTCTTTTAACAACGCGATGCTAGAGGCATCAAGCAGTATGGCGGTTAGCTTCATCAATCCGAGCGATTGCGAAGATTCCCGAAGGATGGTGAAGATCCGAACAGGAATTCCGCTTCTCCTTTCCTTTCCTTTTAAGAATTCCTTTTAAATAGTTCTGTAATCTTTAAATAAACATTTTCAGGGCATTGGAGTGCCTACACATCAGAGGTAGGCAAAAAATAATCAAATTACTGATTACAAAGAGTTATCGATAACAATTACATACTGTAAGCCGCAAACCACATCGTTATATATTAAATATATAATATATGTAATATATAACAATACGGTATGCGATTTACAGTAGGTAATTGTAATTGATAACTTTTTGTAATCAGCAATTTGATTACTTTTGCCCATTTCTGCTATATGTGATAAATATTCGTAAGCTTAAGACTCATAATGCAAGTTTCCATCTGAAAAGTTATTACAAGAGAGTGAGCGAAATAACATCATACGAAATAATGTTGTGACAAGGCGAAATTACACCATTTATTGGTTTAATAAGAGCGAAATTGCACCATACACACACACACACACACACATATA
>JAPMAF010001812.1:0-10433 GCA_026537445.1 Silvatares holzenthali | reverse complement strand
TTACATGTGCAATTGTACAATATGTTACAGACCCAGATGGATGGTGGTGTCGTGGTGTCTCATGTGTAGTAAAAGATTTAAAAAAATATGTATAGGTCTTCATTCAGATAAATACCGGAGTATGTTAGTTTTGACAATATGGAGAATCTATACTTAAATCGGTACAAGTCATATACAGTTTGCAAGTAGTCCATTAAAAGTAGTTTAAGCTAAATTAGTGCGTATGCAATCCTCAAAAGAATTGCTGCTGTAAATGAAAAACAATAAATAATGTTCGTCAGTAAGTTAGTACAAGGAAGCACTGCAGTCTCGTTATTGTTGTGAGCTGAAGCCTTCGATACTGTGGGTAAAGCTTCGCCATTTTGTAATCAGCGGGTGATCCACGACAAACCTGATGGTGCAAGGATGCTATAAACTCGGCGACCGGAGGGAGGGTTACGTTATTGGACGGGGCAATGTTGAACCCTTTCATGAGACGTCGCTCCTTCTGCCTATTCTTCTTGCCACCAGAACCTGAAAAGGTAAGATCTGTATCGCCATTTATATCGATGAAATAACAATCTTAACTCACAGAACTTTTCAAACTGTAAATGGAAATCTTGAAAATTCTCGATGTCTTCTTGAACGATAAAGATGTTTTTTCCATCTTTGATTACGAAAATTGTTTATTTTAATAAATGCACATTTATTTTGTGTATTTAAATGCCTAAGTTAAATATAATCGCAGGCTTTTACAGCCAAAATATTCGCAATTCATATTTTTTTGGGTAGTTATGTTGTGTTGTGATATTTTGCTTGCCAACGTTTCGGACCACATTTCAGTACCCTCTTCAGAGTGATTGTGCCTGTGTGTAAGTCCTGTTGCTATCAGTCTGTCTCTTTGAAAGTATGTGAATTTCATACAAACATAGTCGCTCCGAAGGACATTGCAATAAGCCCGAAACGTTGGCCGTTAACCGTTAAGCCTCTATGTTTTGACTGTGTAGATAAAAATTTAGTTAATATGGTAAATGTAAACAGTAATTTATATTAATAGAAATAAACAATTTCCGCAATGAAACACATCCTAAGGTATTCTTCATATTATTAAACTGCAAACTTTTGTAACGTTTTGTTTGCAGCGCCCTTGAGGTGATTTTCTCACGAAAACGGCGCTATATATGTTATCCATGTTAATAATGACGTAAATTATTTCTGAATTAAAGTGTATAAAAGTTGCCATAAAGATATTTGCTGTCACACTAAAATGCAAGATTTTGAATCGATTGAGAATAAGAGCAGAGAAAATCAAAAACTGGGGGAAATTAAAGTAAATATTCTTCTTATAGAAAGGAAATTATGATCTCTCGATGTAATATGCCTATAACAGTAATCGGTGGCTTGTCAATGATTGGTAATATATGATGGATATGTTTTGGATAATGCGTATGAGAAGTTGTGACTTACCAGCTCCAGCTCCACTGGCGGTGGAAGTGTTCATGCCGCTGTTCTTGAGGATCTCCACCAGTTCACAGCGGAAAGCGGAAATATCCTGCTTGATCTCGTTGACGTCGTCCTCGGTGACTCCTTGCGACTCTGCCTTCCGTTGTTGAACTGTCACATATCTCCTTACTAGATTACGCATAATACTCTGAAAAAATAGCAAAGGTTTATTTTAACAGTTTCTTTAAATGCTATTTTTATTACTTGCGATTTTTAAGCCAGCAATTCACTATCCACGTAAATGATAGAAATATAGTAAAATAATCCTAAACTGACTAATTTCTATTTATTATAGCAAATGGACTGATTTGAGCAACGACTGGACGCATTTTAGTACAATTTGAAAATTCAACGCATATAAATGCTATCATTTTTCAATTTTGCTTTATATAAATAGAGCAAAATTGGAAAAGTAGGCTTGGCATATTTTGATCTCTACAGAGTATATATTAGGTAATTAGTAAAAAGAAATCCATTATTTTTTCAAAAGATGGCTTTAGTTATCTGTATCTTGCGTTATGTAAGTCCGGTCGGGTTTCACTAGATGGCGTTCAAAAGATGAGATTTTGTACTAAAAACATTGTTCTGACAGTTTCGTGATTAGTGTTGTCTCAGTTTTGTTTGAGCGCGCGCCAAACATGGACTCTAGCAAAGAGAAAATACGCTATATTTTACAGTTTTTCTACGATAAAAGCGAAAACGCAAGCCAAGCGGCTGAAATGTGAATAGTGTTTTATGGTCCTGATACTGTAACAGCCAATCATATGCAATTTTGGTTTCGTCGATTCCGTTCCGGTAATTTCTATGTCAAAGATGCACCACTGCAATGTCAATTATCGATAATTTCTATAAAATCATGGACATTGTCGAGTCCGACCATCATGTAAGCACTTTTTCAATTGCCCAAGAGCTAAAGATTGCACAAAAACATTTGGAACCATTTGAATAAGGCTGGATACGAAAAGAAGCTCGATGATGGGTGCCGATGTATATGAGTATACAACGCAAAAAAATCTCACAGACCGAATTTCCATCTGCGAATCGCTGCTGAATCCCAACAAAATCGACCCATTTCTAAAGCGGTTGATAACAGGTGATGAAAACTGGATCACCAACGACAACGTCAAGAGAAAACGGTGGTGGTTGAATGGCCAGGAAGGTTTTGCTGTGTGTTTGATGGGATCGGCAGGGGATTCTCTATGAGCTGCTCTCCTACGGCAAAACTCTTAATTCGGAACTGTACTATCAATAATTGGACCGTCTGAAAGAAGTAATCGCCTAGAAGCGGCCAGCGTCGGCCAATAGGAGAGTAATTGTGTTCCATCAGGACAACGCCAGGCCACACACATCGATAGTGACTCGCCAGAAGTTCCGAGAGTTTGGTTGGGAGGTTTTTATGCATCCACCTTATAGTTCGGACCTGGCACCGAGAGATTACCATCTGTTCCTGTCCATGGCGAACAATTTTACTGGTGAAAAATTCGCTTCAAGAGAGGCTTGTGAAAATCGACTGTCTCAATTTTTTGCCAGTAGGGACGTGGGCTTCTGAGAGGCATAATGACATTACCTTCGAAATGGCAACAAGTTATCGAACAAAACGGATCATTCTAACTATGGTAATTAAAGATTTCAATTACATGCAAAAATATTGGATTTCTTTTTACACCTTATATAATTTATTCAAGTAGAAACCAAATATGTTTTTTTTGAGACATTCCTATAAATATATAGATATTTCTGTTTAAATATAAATAAATTTCTGTCTAAATCTAATACATGCAGATAACCAATGCCTCTAAACATAAAAAGTTTGAATGTAGAGAGAATTTTATAATATCGTTTGATAAAATATTGTCAGTATGTAAGCTCAATGTACCGCACAAAGCTGAAACAATATGTTCTGAGGTCCGAGTGAATTAGTATCCCTTTAGTTTACCTTCTAAATGGCTAAATATCATAATAAAACCGACAATGTTTTGAGCGGCAAGAAAGTTAATTTTACTGTGTAAAATTGATCCATAATGAGTAAAATAGTACTAGTCAAAAAGTTAATTACAACAAAATAGCTTAAAGTTTACTTAGAAATTGTTATAAGCTGCTTCTATATATATTACCCAGAGAAAATGAGCGAATGTTAAACATTATATATTATTTGCTAGATTTATTTACAAATCCTACTTAGTAACTAATGCGATTGTGTATATTGGTAAAAGACTGAAATTTATTAATGTATAATAATACGGTCTAAAATTACAAACGCAAAGAACTAACGGAGTACTTAATATATCCGTTAGAAAACTGCATTAAAATAGACAATTTTAATTTGAAATTAGTATACAGGCAAGCTATTATTACATATCTAGCATTTTATATAAAAAAATTATTTTCATAAACCATTCAATCAAAAATATGTAGGTGCTATGGCCAAGAGAAAAATATTAAATTATTACATTTAATGCCTACAATTCAAAATGTATTAGTAAATGCCACAAAAGTTAGATACGTATTTACTAGGACAAATAGTTTTACTCACACTTTAACAACTGAAATATGCAAGATTATGGTTGTATTTTCAAAAAATATTTAATAGAGATGTCTAAGAATAGACTTACCTGATAGCGGAAATCGCGCTCATTGGCCTGCTTCACCTTCCGCTTAAACAAAAAAATCTAATATACTCTCCATTTGGCAAATATTATCAATTATCTGAGCTGAAATGATCTATAATGCTGTGTATCATTCCATATGTTTAATGATACTCTTTAATAAGCTTTGTAGATAATCTTTGGATGATGCAAACGAGTAGAAGATGACCCATTAACATTAAAAATAAAGTGTTAATTTATAGCTTAGTTAATATATTATTACTTCGTAAACCCGGAAAGGGCTGCATAAATTAAATTAAATTGAACTATTGAATACATATTCTAACATTAGAAGGCGCCACTGATTATAAATTTGTAGGCCTCGTGGTCTAGTGATTAAAAAAGCTTTACTAAAGCGTTGGAGGAACGCTTATATAAGAATGCATTTTTCTATTCAGATTTTAAATACATGTGTAAAAATATATTAAAAAAATACATTTAAAAATATATATTCACTCTGGACTGAAAAAGAGTGGTAGATGTTGTATCGCCCTAGAGCAATACCACTGTTCAGTATTATAAGTCACGTGAAATGGATTTATTCATGTTTCGTGACTAGATTTGAATAACCAGGTTTTCAATCTCTCCCCCGACTGCTACACGGCATTTACACGTGCAATCGTACAGTATGTTACAGACCAGGCGGATAGTGGTGTCATGGTGTCTCATGTGTAGTATAAGATAAAAAAATGTATATATACAGGTTGATAAATACACCGGGGTGAGTTATAGTGCGCCATGAGGCAAATAACACTCAGCTCGAATTTCACTCCCTGCGAGTTCATATATGAAATAAATATGCACTAATGCAGGATAACTAAAATGACCAATTTACCAGTACGAATTGTTAATCTTCAAAGGCAATGGATTGGATACATTGGTAGATGATGGACTGGGTGAAAGATGGAGATGAAAAGTGCTGAACCAGGAACGAGATGAAATAATGTTGGACTACAGCTTTCTAGATGAACGACTGACATTGCACGATGGGCAAGATAAATAAGTGGCACGGCTTGAAGAAGACGTACTCAGCATTGGTTGAATACAGGCCGAAGGTGGCTGGTTGGTAGAAAAGATTCTTCTGCGTTGTCCTCAAAATCATGTTGAAATTTCACGAGTGAAAAAAAAAATTATTAATAGATTATTGGTGTAAGTGTAGACTACGCCATGAGCCCTACATGTACAGAGAACTAGTGACCAGATAAAAAAACTACTTGTACAATCTTTTTTTTGTAAAAAGTTTATATTTCATTAACATCTTTCAAAGATTGTTTAACAATTTATATAAATGGTAAAATGATGATTATAGGTCAGGGGTCGCAACCTGCGGCTCGCGAGCCACATGCGGCTCTTTGGCTGTGAAGCTCTTTAGTTCCATACGCAAATATTATTTATTTTGTCAAAAAAAAGAACATTTGAAAATCGTTCTGAATCGATTAACGAGGATTAGGCACCGATTCTTTTGTGGCTTTTTATTTTTGGGGAAAAAAATTGTGGCCCTTTAAAAACTTATTTAATTATGTAAATTGTAATTTTTGACTCTTCCGACTCAAAAGTTTTCCGACCCCTGCTCTATAATAAAAAAGACAATGATTTATAGAAAAAGAAATTTAACTAACGTAAGATGGTAAATAATAATGAAAAAGCACACGCAGTAAGTTGTTCATTATCAGCAGGATTGAGCTTATTATTCAAAATGTCATTCTATATCATAAGCTCGAGGATAGCAACTAGCTTCATGTGTTCGTAAAATCTTACATACTGAACTTACATTTTTCACCGTTTTAAATAAATTTATAGTAGGTAATGTTTGTCATTTGTAATGGAAATATGGAAGCATGGATAAGAAACTGACCCTGATTGTCCTCATGTGTTCCTTTTTAGCTCTGGAATGGCCGCACATCTTCCTCTGCACCCACTGCGATGCATACCAGAGGGATTTTGGTGTCGGTATGATGTTGAATGGCGGCGGTACCGTCCCACCTTCTTCAAAGTAGCTGACCCACAATTTGCTTCTGGCGAACTTCCATTCAATGTCAGCTCGCTCCTGATTGCGAAAAATACAATTCAATTATATACGTCATTACCCCCTTATAATTTGATATCTATAATATAACTAATAATATCTATAAAAACACCGAAGCGTGAACATTTTTCATACTCTTTAATATATTTCATTTATTCAAAATGTATTTTAGTAAAAATAAATAATTATAATAAGATTTAATAAAAATATTGCATTTTCCATATTCGGATTACATATCTCTGTATCTTGTGTCTTATAGGTAAGGATTGGATTTGTATGATGTGAAATGTATTTCACGTATTTTATTGTTGTATGACTCTGCTTTACATTATTGCAATACATTGCTTCGTTGCTTTCATAGCAATTCTTTCTAGTCTGACTAAGTTCTTAAAGCTGTTTTATTCTCTTCTTCCCTACAGAGTAAACGCGTATATTTTTGATGAATTGCCAATATTCTAGTTCATATTGGCTGAATAAGTTCGTATGTATCCAGAATACAACATAGTCCATAATTTATGGCTAATAAAATGTATTTGTTGTACAAAATCGACATAATTTTTTAAAAAATATAACGAAATGAATAATTTGACTCACGGAAATGAGTTGGTACGAATGGTTCATCATGGCAATGAGAAGATTTAGAAGCACAACGATGTTGATTACCGAATATGTCCCGAACATTAGCATTCCCCAGAATCGAGTGAATATCTTTATACCTTCCAACTCGAAGGATTCTAAATCTACCAATCCAAACACGGCCCAAAATAATGTTTGAGCCGTTTCAAAAAGACTGAAAAATAAGAATAATTATTATATAAAAACAATATTGTAAAAATCAGTAATAGTAAATGGAAAAATCTTTATTGAAAAATAAAACTGAAATGATCGAAAACGAGTATTTTGAGTTAATACTGATTTTTTGATTTGAGTTAATAGGAAAACATGACAAGAGCGATAATCTTACATAAAAGTATAAATATTTTACTAACTTGGCAAATCGTCTCCAAACAACGCAGGCATTATGGTCGTTCTTTTTAATATCGAAACATTTATTTTTCTCCATGACTGCATAATACCATAATAATTGATTTAAACCTGAAATGAAAACACACGTGCGTTAAATTGAGACAAAATTGCGTTAATTTTTATTATCAAATAAACACATTTTTATGGAAGAGAAAAAAGTTCTGAATAAATGGCAATGCCGAAAAGTTAATAAATAATCACTATACAATAGGTAAGCGTTTTCACCTGACTCGATGGCGCGTGAAATAAATTATTTATTGTTATACGAAAATACCATAAATCTCAGATTTAAAAAGGGTTTACGAGAAGAAAATAATAAAGTGTAATATAAATAGCTAATATGAAGAAAGACGGAAAAATTACCGCAAAGAATATAAGATTTTGAGATACAAGACAAAAAAACAAAAAAATCAAGCCAAGAAACAACATCTAAATAAATATAAAATGCAAATAATGTTTTGGGTTTTCGTGTTTGGGATTTATGAGGTATCCAATTTGTTATAGAGAATATATGTAATATTGCAGTGGTTCACAAATCTTTAAAATTTAAATACTTAGTTATAATACTTTTAACTTAGGCTGCACCACTTTTAGGACTACTTTTAGTTTTCTACAATTATCAACATCATATAATCATCGTAATATCTGAATAAAAATAATTGCGTTTACATACTATCTGCACTCACACACAAGCATCAGAGATTGTGACATTTTGTCGATTGAGTAAAAGCAAATAAAGTTATATTTAGAGTGTGATGGAGAGATGAATGGTCGATGATGTTCCATATTATTATTATATTTAGATACTTAAACATACATTACTGGATTCGCGAGAAGCCTAAAGATTCATTTAAGAAGCATAGAATATGGCAGGCCATGTTACCAGTTCACACAATTCATGTAAGATGCTAGCAGCATTTTTTGGCAGGCCATATTATCGGCACATGGGTACAAATGGTGGAGTGAGGGCCATTGTCGTGTTTATTTTGCTGGAAGATACCATGTCATACCATCTTGCGCTAACGTTAGTAGTGCTAATGGGTAGGAAGACCGCAGGTGAGGTGGTCTGAGGAAGATGGTTACAACGCAACTGTTATACAACGCAACTGTTGATGATAAATGTATTTTTTTATATATCAATGAAAAATTGTTAGAATATTATTTTATTCGTTTAAAAAGAAAAGCAATAACTTTATTTTGGCGGTATTTTCGGGGATATTTATGAAGATGAATGCTGATACTGGTATACGCAGGCTGGGAATCAACAGTTTGGGAAGCCATGGTATAGAATATGATGAGTCCCGAGGGATAAACTAGGATCAAATGGCCTCAGAGGATTCCAACGAGAATCGAGCGAATGGGAAATCTACTCGAGATCCAGGAATGTTGAGTTTGCAAATTGGTTTTTGGTTTCATTATTTTCCATACGCTAAAAATTAAGTGAAAGCTTTTAGGATCATAGATCTAGGCGGTGAAAAAAATACGTTTGCTACTACGTAAGATTATCGGAATTTAATAAAAATATTTCAATTTGATTTTTTTTTATTTACGCTTTGAGTGATAAACAAAATACGCTATAATAGTTACCCGTGAAAGATTGATGCTAGCCAGTACACTCGTTTGCTTATTATCGTATCGCTGATGAATATGAAATAAAACCAGGTAAAAACTTACCACAAGAGAAGGCGAAGAGTACTAAAACGTAGAGGAAGAAAAACTTCATGATATCCATCACCATCCGCGATAGAGACACTTGCAGGGGTCCGAGGTGAGGGTTTACAGAGAATATGTACACTAGTTTGAGAGAACTGCAATAAGTAAAACGAACACATTGATTGAAACAAAAAATACGCAGTAATTTCAAAGATTAAGTACTTTTAAACATAATGAAATGAGCGATTAAGAGGAGTTTTTCAATACCTAAATATATTTGCCGCAGAAAAGAGGCCTTCTGATAAAAGCATGGGGTCCCAAGAATCCCAGTCTTCTCTGGGTTGCGACGCTGTCTTTTCGCCTCTCATGATTTCTTTTTGGACCTTGTAGTAGGACACCAATCTAAGGGCTACAGTAGCTACGTATAAAGAATTCGTCACAAAGTCAATGACGTTCCACATATCGTTTACATATTCTTCTAAACCCACGTCCCAAAGCTGTTTAACTTCACTCCATATTAGACCTATATGAAAAATGATATAAACAGTTACTGGCGTTATTTAAAAAAAACATTAAATTTCTTCTATGAAGCGACAATGCCACTCACCGCTAACCCAAGCTAGTATAAAACACTCTACAATTGATGGAAGAGAGCCTCTTTTGGTTCTCATATCTTCTTCTTTTACTGGTAGAGGATCTTCCCAGAGCCATCCACCGATCACAGATTCGATACGTTGCGATGCAAGAATAAGCATAACTAAAATTAAAAAATATATGATGACGATGTTAAAGATAAATATTAACAAATTCGAGATAATATGCTCGTAGGTTGACTTACATAGAAAAGTAAAGTAACTCGCGGAGTGACAAATGAATTTTATAAAAGGTTTTCGCATGGTCCGACCCAGAGCGGAATGTGGCGCAAGGATGTAAGAAAGTGAAAATAGGGGAAACATTATTCCGATTCTTACAATCTCCAATGCTTGGAGAGCCATATTTTTTCTTCTAAACCCAGGAAGACCTTCGTACCAAATAGAAGCCAACAGCTGCTGTACATTTGGATGCGCAACAAACTGGAAAAAATATCGAATGAAATTTAAACTATGTAGGGAAACTCATGAATTCAAATAAGATGATATTCAGATTTAGATAAAACACAGAAAATTAATCAGCATCAAATATGAACATTTCAAACAGAATGGGTTCTATGTTAAGATACTTACTTTTTTTTGTCTAAGTTTGATGGCTAGTTTAAGTCTATTTAATTGCATCCTCTCTCCATGTTCAAAGGCAGGTCCTGTAGGGTCGTGGTTTAAAAGTACCTCCAATTCGTGGGAACTTCTTGTATGGTCGAGGAGAGCTGTTGCGAATTCCTGGCATTGTTTTCGAAGCTCTTGATATTCTATCTAGAATATAAGAAATAAAATTAATCAATAGCTAGTCAATTGAAACCCTAATAATGATAGATCTATGGTTAATAACAATAAATCGTGTTATTTAAAAAAAAAACTTCATAAATATGCAGGAGTAATGAATACTTATTGCTTAATTATTTTACATTACATGCTATGTTTCATTACAAAATAATATATATATATATA
>JAPMAF010001811.1:0-10433 GCA_026537445.1 Silvatares holzenthali | reverse complement strand
TATATATTTATATGTATTTTTTGCGAAATTTGTTTAATAATGAGAAGAAATCTCTTAGGAGAATATTTAATCATGTGTTACGTATGGGTAATGATAGGTTAAAAGGAAGATATGTGGAGCAAATGTAGATGATGATAGTTATACGTTATTTCTTTCCATTGCTGTATATAAGATTCCCTTATATCTTATGGTATAATAAGCAGATGGTATAATTTGTATAATTGCAGCGCAATCAAAAAATGGTATAATCAAAACAGAAATTTAAAAAATGGTATAATTGCAGTGCTCTTGAGGTGATATTCTCAAGAAAACGGCGCTATATAAATTATCCACGTTAATTATCTTAATATATATTGATGTGTCACAAAATAATGGTGCATAAATAAGCCATAAATAAATTAATTCGAACATGTTTCATTTGTACAGGAAATTGTCACATGCTAATTCTTTATTTTACATTTTATGCTCCTCCTAGCATACGCGTCTCAATATCGTGAAATCTTTGTTGTATTATTGTGGGTATTTAGTACTTAAAATCATGCAGGAGTACAATTTTTTACTCATCAGTTTTTGCAGGTATTCTTGTCACAAGTAATTAAAACATGTCGGTTTCATACGATTCAGGGACTGTAATTAAAACAGCTACATACATATATATTCTATTATATATGAATGATTCATTTGGCTTTAAGTTGTAAAGTGTAGTTTTATTACACTTGTTTCTCATTTATAGCAAGTGTGCGACACAGTATTGCAGGTGTGTTGGTACTGAATAAATTTAAATTTGCGAAAGTTTCAGTCTAAGTGGTAGCAGTGGCGCCAATGTGGACCCGTCAGTAAAGGCTTGCAACTCTTTTCACGAAAGTGGAGTTTAGTTGTCTGTATGTCGATTACCGTTGAAAGTAACTGCAGTCTGTTTGAAGTGGGAAATCCAGTCTGTAACGTCGAACGTACAAGTATCTGGTTAGCAATTCCGTATATTCTATCCGACGCGGTAGTCACTGTAGCTTCTAACTGAAACCCTTTCAGTGCCTCGAATTATTTCAGTTAGCACTCGTTGAAATAACTGTTCATAAGAACTTGAAAGCTCCAATTTCATTTGCAATTTCTTCGTATTATTACCGAAACAGAAAATCGATACGTTCTGCTTATCAATGCAGAATAAATATTACCAGTTATTAAAAATGCATATTAGGACAATTAATTTTCCTTTATTATTTTTTGTTTTTATTACTAAAAATAACTATTATATAAAAAGTGACATATATAATATTAAAAAACCAACAAAGAGAGAGAGAGAGAGAGAAAGAAAAAGAGAGATGCCCTCCGCATACCCGAACCCGTTGCAGAGATTGATGGTCCCTGATGTCGATTTCTCACTTATTATTATCTTTTAATGATTCAGATTAAATTTCTCTCTTTCTCCATCCAACAAAGAAATATACATGATTGAAACCAGAAAAATATCAATGATCATAGTCAACAGGGTAAAAGAATTGGCCAGTTGGACTAGAAAGGATTGGCCAGGTGGGCCAATTGGGCTAAAGGCAACTGAAAAATATCGATTTGGAATACAATTATTGTTTAATTTCACATACTATAAATCACTCTAAGTCAGATTTTTATTTAAAAAAAATTACAATTTATAAATTGGGTTATAGATTAGACACCTATAATCATAGGTATCTAAAAGGGTAAAACGAGGATTTCCAATTCACCCCATTTGTTCAGCTTTACCATTCTTCCGCCGAGTCCATGTCCCGCTGTAATATAGCAAGACCACATTATACATGTATCATTGACTGCAATTCTCTCAAGTTCAATTTATTGCGGATCATGGAGTGCGTGACGCCGTTCACCTTATTGCCTTTAATCGCTTTTCTATCATCATTTTCGACCGGTCTACCGTCTCGCGTGAAACTATTACCGAGATAAGGAAACTCATTCACCTGTTCCAGCAACACAACCACTATTACAAATAAATTCGGGAAATACGATTCGAAATCGGTACGCGCATTCGAGGGTTTTATAAGGACACCCTTGAGCGCATTGAACGGTGAGTACCCTCCCTCCTTTCTTCCGTTCTCTCGCACAGCCTGCAGGCTGTCGCGCGGCCGGGACGGTCGGGCGGCCGTGCTGGGTACGGGGGCACAGTAAGGTATTACGGGCTGTGCCAGTATTCAGCCAATTGTGTTTATTTACCTGTTTGTCGTTGGGCGTTATTTATTAGTCTCCCTGTTCGCCGACGTAGAGGAACTGGAAATGCAATGCAGCCTCAATTTGCGGTTTGACGGGATATTTCTACCCATTTGTTTTGTCACTACTTACGGGCGCATCACTGTTTACAACTTGTATACCTGGCTGAAATGTATTTATATGTTATTGACGTTTCAAACAAACCAGTCTCTAATTGCTTTAATCTAAGTTTTTTTTTTATTTGAACGCTTTCATCAATATCATCGTAAGCATCTGCTCTGTCCATTACCGTTCTCCGTTCTCTCAGGTCCAGTGCCACTACATCCTTGATAACACCGTCCATCCACCGCAGCTTTACTCTTCCAACACTTTGTTTTCATAGGTTTTTCATAAATAGTATTTATTTCATGCCAACGACCCACTTCATTCAAGTAACGATCATGGACATACAAAGTTGGGTGTTTGAGATGGGTGGACCTTTGGCTGATTCAAAGAATCTTCTCCATTCTGTTCTATCCATGCTTACCGTAAAGAGTAACAAAAAATATGTGCAGCGCTCTTGAGGTTATTTTCTCACGAAAACGGCGCTATATAAGTTATCCATGTTAATAATAATAATAATGCGACCGTTCTTCGTCTTCTCAGGTCCAGTGTCGCAGCATTCTTGTTAACACCGTCCATCCACCGCACTCTTGCTCTTCCAGCATTTCTTCATTCGTGCAGTTGAATGGTAATCAGACACTTAACGTAGTTAATCATTTATTCTCATCACATGATCTTAAGCACCGCGGTGCCATAGAAACTAGAGTTAAATTAGTCTCTAGGAAGCTGGGTGTGTTGTATAGAGCTCGGAGATTCATCTCTGGGCCCCAGCTTCTCACTCTATATAAATCGAAGGTACGTCCAACAATTGAGTTTGGTAGCCACCTTTGGTCCGGAGCTCCTAAGTATCCAAAAAAATCCTCGATTCTGTGCAAAGGCATGCAGTTCGTTTAATTAATAGTCCAGTACTTACTGATGGTCTTCAACCGTTAGAGCACAGAAGAAAGGTCGAGATGATCTGCTTGTTTTACAGATATTTTTATGGAAGATGCTCTCGGGAACTGTCATCACTGATTCCTCGGGCTGCTGTGCTTGGCAGAGCCACGCGTTTTGCAAGTCCTTTTTATGTGAGGCGGCCCGGTTGTGGAATGACCTTCCGTCGTCTGTGTTTCCTCCTACCTATAACATGGGCCTCTTCAAGTCCCGCGTTAATTCTACCTTATCCCTAAGTCTTCCTATCCCGTATGATGTTTTAGGCCTGTTTCGGCGATGCCTTCTATGTGGGAATACTTAAAAAAAATCTGAGACTCGTTATTTTAGTGTTCTTTATGATATGAGATTTTCCATAAATGGTATTCTGTATATCCAGCGAAGATTTTTTCTCTCAAATGTTGCAATTCTCCTTACGTTAGCCTTACTGAGGATCCAAGTCTCAGAGACATTATTGCTGGCTTAGTAAAAATCTTGTAGAACACTAACTTAGTTCTTCGCTGCAATATTTTTGTTGCCAATTGTTTCTGAAGGGCGTATTAACCACAGTTTGTCATCATATTACGTCTCTGCACTTTCTTGTTTATATACACTGCAATGTTTTCCAAAAAGTAGACAAACAAAATGCCACAACACGACATAATTACTAAAAATACTTTGCCTTGAGATTTTTTTGGTCGCAAAAGCGTACGAAAATACTGGAATTTCTTCATACACTTTTTAACGATATCATTTCCGCTGTAAAGCTTCTTTGCTTTAATTCTGCTTGTTTCATCGTTTTTAGTCGACTCCACGTAAAAGAAAATGGTTAAAACGTTAACGTGGTTTTAAACGCTAGCACACAAGACAAGACTATTAAAAAGAAAAATACTGAAATAGCCTTGTAGCAGGATTTTACTGTGTTGTTTTTTTTTTGCATTTTGGGGAACGTGAACGAAACGTTTTGGGATTCCTCGCGCGTTCCGAATTCGAATTCGAACGAGAGTGAATTTATTCGGTCATGCGGCGGCTGATTGGACAGCCGCCCCGTGAAATGTTTCCTCGTTGGTTGAGAGCTTTTTAGGGCGCTCCAGGATTGACTGTGTAATGCTTTGAGAAGTGTATCACTGCCTACGCCGCTGGGAATACCATATCGAATTTCTTTTTGGAACTTTTTTAAAAATTAAACGCAAGTTGCCTATTTGCTTTACGTACGAAAAGATAAATTATTTGATTAGTTCAAACAATTTTTAAGACCGTGAATTCAGTCGTAATAATTAATTTTTATTACACTGTTAAAAAAAAATTAAATTATTTTAAAATAAAACATTTTTATTTGCGTTTCTTTGTTTAGAATGTTCCACGTCTTTTGAGGATTCAGCGGCTATTTATCGAGAGCTTACTAATTTAATTGAGTGAGTTCTTGATAATAAGCTGCAAAAAGCTCAAGACGCGTAGAATACACTATTTAAATATATGAAAAAGAACAAAGAAATAAAAACTTTTTATTTTTTAAAATGACTTACTATGGAGTCATCACTGATAAATTCCATCGTATAAAATTATTGTATCAAAATGCTTGTACCATCATATTGTATTATATATTAAATGATTTTTAAGTTGTCTGAAAATTCAATTCTCAGTGTCATTATTTATGCATTTTTTATTTATTTATTGGATGATTTATATAGTGCTGTTTCGTGGTTACATCACCCCAAAATCGCTTTACAATGTAAATGCATTTATATTAAACTACATGTAGTTATTTATATATGACCAAAAACATCTTGTACAGATTATTATCTTAGAACGGAATATTTATTACAATAAAATACTGACATGATAAATAACATATTTGTAAAAATATATAACATAATAATGTGAAATATTGGAAACACAAAAAACAACCAAACTTAAATAAGGAAAGCCTCATTTACATTTACATTTTAATATTTATTATTTTGTATAAAGAAGTTATTCAGTTTTTTTAATAATACATATATTTGGATAATACCAAAGCAAGAACAACACTATGCAAAAACAAAGAAATAAAAAGCAAAGAAATAACAACAATATGCATTGTTCCTTATCACTACTTTATATATTATTATCGTGCTACTATTACAATGTTATAATATAGTTGTAATTTTTTCTTTGTTACTTAATAGTACCGTTAAATAATAAAACAATACAGAGATGAACATGTGGCCAGTTTTCAGCTATATGTGAACAACTAGTTTTAGACGAAGAAATCAGTCATATTGATAGGAGATGGATGCAGGGCAGGTATTACGGTTGACGGCGAAATGCACTCAATTATCGCAGAAAGTGCTCTCAAAAATCACAGCTGGTAGTATGTAACGGAGTTTTGATGCCTACCTTATCATATGGTAACGAAACGTAATGTAAGCAAAAATAAACTGAAAGAAATTGAATACGCAATGATGAATATGAAACTGAATATGCAGTTGATAGATGACTGAAGGCCGGGAGTGAAAGGATGAGAAATTAATATATCAAAGAAAAATACAAATTAAAAATAAAAAACATGAATAGAATGAAAGTTGGACGTTTGAAATGGTTTGGACATGTCGAGTGGCAAATAAAAGAATAATGAAGCTGATGAACAGTGGGATTATGAGTGGCACAGCAGTGCGTGGAAGATTTAGAAGAACTTGACAGAAACATGAATGACGAATGAACTGACGAGATGCATGAATGTAGAAGAAGTGAGAAATATATGTTATAAAAACAAGTGGCACTCTCTGCCTGCCTTTATCGGTAAGTGGTGTGATGTTACGTATTAACTAAAAACGAGATAACAGAAACGTATTTGGATACCTTTTTATATGTGAGAAATAACTTTACCCCTTTTTGAAATTGTGAATAATCAAGGATTCAGCATTCCGAGTTCTTGCAGTCTAGGACTTTCTTTCCACAATATGTAATATGCTCCGCATAGTTACCGAGGATCCTGATTTATTTTCAAATTCACCAGGAGAAACTCCTCCCCAGTATCGAGAAGCGAGAGGAATTTATTTACATTGATATTGTTATTCCCCGTGAATTTCCTGAAGGGCACACAATAGGCAGAGACATTTAAGCACGTACGGTAAACAAGGGAATTCTTTTCACACTTCTTCCCGATCAAATTATTATTCACGTCCTCGAACGCCTTCCTTCTATAGAGTAGTCTCCACCCATATTCGAAGCCAACTGTTTTTTCAAACAACATGTAGGGCTAAGACAGACCAGTTTCTTACAGAAATCTAAAAAGCATTTAATATTTCTTTCAACGAAGAAGGAAAAGGGTAGTGAAACAACATAGTACAAAAACATATTTCATGGGCCATATTCACTTCACTAATTTCAAGAACTTGAAGTTGAAGAGACCTTGAACAGAACGGAAGTTACGGATAAATTTTAACAAGTCAAAGATATTTGGGTAGTCACGTCGTGTTGTGACGCTTTGTTGCAGTGGCCATCTTCAGGGCGAGTCTGTCTGTGTAAAAAGTCAGCCTGTAAAACTTCTTAAAAGCGAACTTCTCTCCGGTCTCGGTTGCTCATCTAGTTTCGTGTCAAAGGCTTACTTAAAATATGAATTACTTGTATTAAAGACTTGAGAAACGGTAACTGTGAAAAATATGTTATTTTATGTTTATTTCTCAACCCCTTACCTGCCAGAATACTTCTTTGGCTTTCTAAATATAAAATTATTGTGTCATTGAGAAATATTCCGGTGAGCGCTTCGTTTTCATTCAAAACGCGGTTTCCATATTCAAATATTGCCCGCATTCGTTTTTCGAATACAGTTTTGCTCGCTCGGAGATATTCCTTTGGGTCAGTGGTAATGTTAAAATATGGATAATACTAATAATTCTTATATTTTTTAAAGAAGTATAAATGTTATTTTTTAAGGAAGTGAAAACGTTATTTTTTAAGGAAGTAAAATATTTATTTTTTTAATAAAAATCAATGGGACGAAGGTGGTTAGTAGGTCTAAATTGAGACTGCTTGATGGGAGAAATTTAACATTGTCGTTGTTTGTTTATTAAATGAAAGAGATTAAAAAGATAGGAGTGGATAGCACTGTTTTTCTTAGAGGCGTTCTAGGCTCAAACTTCTCAGCCGGCCTCGTGGTCTAATGACTAGGAGGATCGCTGAAAATCGCGAGTTTTAATCCCGCCGGATCGAGAAAAAAAAATGCGTTTTTCGGTTCAGATTTAAAAAAAAATGCATGAAAAACAGAATAAATGCTTTGGAGATAAGATCCTAAGTGATAGGATGAGAAATGAAAATATCAGAGATATGCCAATTAATAGTAACAATCATGCACAGAATTGATATTGGATGTTTGAGATAGTTTGGATTTGTCCAAAGAATTGCAAATGAAAGACTAGTGAAACGAATCTATAGTGCGAATTTAAGTGCGAGGACAGCACGAAAAATGCCTAGAAAACTCGGCAGGAGCACGTTTCTCAACTTAAGGAGATTCAACAACCGTTATCCGTGTATGACGAGATGTGTGAATGTAGTAAAGGCTAGAAGTTTGTATCGGAATAGAGACAGGTGGCGTTTCATTTTCTCTGCCTACTTCTATCGAGCATGTCTTGATGTTAACTTGTATATATTTATGAAAAAAAATATATTTACGAAATCGAAAATTAAAAAAAGGCATTTAAAAAAATATAACGTTCTCTCCGGAGTGATAAAGAGTGGTGGTTCAGAATTTGTACGCCACGTGAAATAGATATATCCACGTTACGTGACTGAATAATTAGGGTATCTTTCATTCCTCCTGCTGCTATACAGCATTTACATATGCAATTGCATTGAATGTTACAGATTCAGAATGTATGGTGGTGTCATGGTATCTGATTTGTAAATACCTAGGTTGATGACAAGAAATGAGTTTTTTTTGATAGCATTTAATATACACCCATCAAGGAATAGGTTTTTTTTAAATATCAGAAAGATTGCATATATTTTGTCGGTTATTTGCTCGAGTTTCTTGAACAATGAAAGCTTTATGGTCACAATGAAAGGGTTTTAAATTCATTGCTATTTTTCACTTTTCTCATTTTTTTCTATCTCATCTGTATACTGAGCTTCCCTCGCAGCGAACGTGCTGGAATCCAGCCATGGCGAGGGGGGGAATGACTATCAAATTTATTTCTTAATTTGACGCTCAATAAGACCTAAAATTGCTCATTCACGTAGAGTTACTTACTCGGATTTTACAGCCGCCTCCGTATTTTTATTGTTCGATTCGGCTTGTAATAAATTTGAGAACGGTGACATTTATCTCTCCTCCTATATCCGCGCTTTCATCCATATCAATCCTTTAAGACTCTTATCATTATCATTTTAAAAAAAAGTTACATTTGCGTTAGGGTGATAAAATATATAAAAAGATATACCCGTTCTTTATCTCCTGCTTAACTTTCAATTTATTGAGTCGTTTCGTTTTTTTCTGATTTTTTTTTCTGATATTTATCATAGTAGATTTTAAATTCTTCCCAATCCAAAGATTAAAATACGAAATTTCGCATTTTAATGATTGGATATGAAATAAAATTCTAGAAAAATTTAATTATAAGAAACAATCATAAACGGGATGGAAGGATAATGTTTAATATGGTTTTGACATGATAAACAAATGACCTGTATTTGATTTTTTCTACCTCACGTATATAATTGTCGATTGTGTTAACAGCACTACACCTGCTTGGATATTTATTTTTGTGCGGGAATATTTAAAAAAGTTGTATTTGCAGACAAAAAAATACGCAGTGCTTATTAGCACCAATGACAAATTAATAATAACTAAAACTAAACCAATAATACACAATAATAATCAAACTAACTGAAAATATAATAACATTAATAATAAAAAAGTAATAATAATAACAATAACACGAGTAATTTAAAAGTAATAATAATAACAATAAAAAGTAAAAATAAAAATAACACGAGTAATTTAAAAGTAATAATAATAACAATAAAAAGTAATAATAATAACAATAACACGAGTAATTTAAAGGATGATATTGAGAGCAAAAATAATGATAATCACAAAAAGAAATGATTTGTAATAATACCTAAAATATTTGATATTTAAATATTATTTGAGAAACATTTCAATACAATAAATTTAGTGTCTTTACTAGAGTAGTCCAGAGTAGTTGATATATGTTAATGTCATTAGATATTGCATTAAGTAACCGAAGGGCCCTTATTAAATTCAACTAATCAACTGCATTGGTTCTGGTATGTTACTAAAACGGATCACAAAGTAACATAAAAAAAAGTGAGACAAGTTTATTGATATAATTTATTTTTTCGGGTGTAACTTTGTGGTAATCCATTTTTACAGATCAATATTAAAATGTTAGTTTTTTGTCACTTTACCACTTGATTTTTCTGCGGAGTTTGACGCATTTCACTCTATTTGAGCATCTTCAGGAACTTAGCGTCTTCAAGAAAAAAGTTTATTGATAATACATAAACACAGAGTTACTGGAGAAAAGACAATACAATACATGTCCAAGCTTCGCTTCCATACATCAACGTTGGCACCAACACTCCGTTATGTACTGCCATTCGGGCACTCATAGGTGTTTTTTTTTTGTTTGATAATATAGCGTTTAGTTCCCCGTTAAATTACCTGCTTTCACACGCCTTTGATTATCCAGCATTGTTTATATTATCAACGTGTATATTGGTGTCACATGATCTTTCAGTGTATTATGTTACATAGGAGACGATCAGCGCAAGGAGGCTTTATAGCTCCCACTACCGAGCACCTTTTTCAAACGGTTTACTTTGAATTTTACCTCCCCTCGCTTAAGAGATGGCCGGGATAGTTTGTGCCACGAGGAGCGCCGTGTTTGCGTTTCAATGATAATATTATCACACCTCACATTGCACTAACCGGGATGCTGCATATTCCCTTTCCTTCCTCTACTTTGCATCCGCCGCTTGCCTTGCCACTGTTAGATAAAAATGTATCCATAATTTTTCGTTTCCTCGCCGGAGTTAACCGCTCGGAATGAATACGGTTTCAAGGTGTCATTGAAAACTGGGATTCAACCCGTCCATTAAATATATAAGAACTGCTCTCAGTAGTAGGTTCTCGTGAGACGGCAGATCGACAGAAGAGATATTGTTGTTAAGATTTGACCAATTTTTCTTCAGCGTTTACTATCGATATTTGTGTATATATA
>JAPMAF010001810.1:0-10435 GCA_026537445.1 Silvatares holzenthali | reverse complement strand
CACTGCTACTTTAATGTAGGTCACAACACTACTTAGATCTGTCATCCGGGGCTTAAAGACGTGGAAATACTATAATTACATACGTGTTTATTCGACATGTTACTTTCTCAATCTTCTCTTAACAAAATGTCAATTTTGTATCTAACGTCGTCAGCGGAATTCATTGTAGGATTTTTTAAAGATCGAAAACACAGGATTGCCACTACCACCAGAGTACATTGTAGAAGAAACAAAATTGTGCATGTGTGTGTGTGTAAAAAATATAATAAAAAAGTTTCACAGCCGGTTTATTCCAAAAAGTATTTATGATGATATGGCAATCATGTACAGATATACTGTTTTAGTAATTATTTATTCCTTGCGGGCACACAAATCTTAAGAAGATTTTATCATTAACTTATAAACTGGCAAAGAATTAATAATAGTAACATACAGAACATATCGGAGTTAATAATAGAAAAAATATATTTATATAAAATCGAACAGAGAAAAATGCAAACGCGATATAATCATTTATAATAAATGATAATGTCAGAACAAATATACAAGCAGTGTTCCGTATGAATGGAACTGATAAAATATTGTATAATTGTATAGTATATAAGTGAAATTGTGTGTTGTGCACTGAAGAGATATATTAGTACAATTAGTACGCCATAAACATTTTTTTTTAATTTTCTTTATTGAAAATATATACATTGGATCAAGCGAGACCTTTACGCCTTAAAAATAATGTTAACGATGATTTTTTTTTCAACTGTTATATTATTCATTGTATCGTATTCTGTATAAATTATGGTATAGTTTACGGAACCCCTATTTCCGAAAAAATGTACGCAGTACTTATAAAAAACTGAAAATCGTTTATGAACTGACAGACGAACAATTTAATTCATTTCGAGCCAATTTCATGAATAACAAAGAGGAATTATTTTTACTGCGAAAACAATTAGTAAATAAAGCGGGCGGATGCTTTGCATTTTTACGCGAATTTTTCATTTCCCTTTTAAAATATTGGAAATTATCCATCCTTGACGTCTGAAAACAGAGCGGAAAATATTTGAGTAAACATTGGCGATGAAAAATTATTGACATCAAATAGCAATGTAACACACGTGAGTTTAGCAAACGGCCCGGTTTGTTGCTTGTTAGGTAATCGGTAATCGCTAGTCGTTACTTAGTGTGTGGCCTATGGCATCAGAGTTCGCGATTAAAATGTAAATAAAGCAATGCAAAGGAAATATGTCTGTCTCGTGACATTCGATCAAAGCGCTGGGGGTTGCGGATTCGAAACTTGTCTGATTGAAATGCGTTTTCCAGTCTTTTAAATACATATACATATGCGGTTTGGTATTTAATTCGGTCTAATCTAAATTTTTATATTTAGATTTGACCGAGTCTCTGTCAGACTGATAGATTAAATGGCTGTACCACGCTTTGTATTCTCTGGTATTATTTTCATTCCGTTGAGATTCTATTGCTTTGAGAGCCTTTTCACTTTAACAATTGCATCGCAAACTTTAGATTGCGAACGTATCTAAGTGTGCACGTTTTGAGCATTTTAAAACCGCCGATAGTTCAAGTTGATTGTGTTTATAAGAAGTTAAAAGTGGAACTGCCATGTATTGAAGGTAGGAGTTTTCGCCCCAGTCTATTACTTCGCCACACTTGGCTAATGATGATACAGTAATTACAAGAAATGATAAGTAATTTAGAAGAAACTTTGCAGTGCCTCACAAAGTTATTAAATAATTTCCGAAGCCACTTATTCCGTTCAATTTGATAAAATTTAAATCAGATGAAAAGAGAGAGAGAGTGGGGAGGGGAGTAATAAAAGCGACAGTTAAACAATTTTACGATTTTCGCATCTCTTATAATCCTTGCTTCATGATCAGAAACTTTGATAAACTTGAAAATATTATGCTGGTGTACATTTCTGCGCTAATTTATACTCGGTGTGAACCTAAGCAGTTCACGAGTTTAAATGCGACGGAGTAGCGATTTAGGTAGCTCTGAACTAGAAATAAAACGAATCTTAAGAAATCTACAAATTAAACCTGTCAATCTAACGAGTATCTTTCATACTTGTACTCAAAAGAGTCGATGCTATCAAAATGTGGTGTTTATTTTGCATACTCTAAATCCATTGTCTATTTTATGTTTAAAAATAAATATTGAAAATTATCCGACAGATTGTTAGGTTGTTAAAGTGCATGTTGACAATCAATCAATTATTAAAAATATATAATAGCTTCAGGGTAAAAATGCGCAATAGCAAAATTAGCCTGTGTGCATACTGGTCGCATTAGCTATAGTGAAGTTCGCTGAATTGCATGCCGTGGTAATTGTGTTGAGATCGCGATAATGGAATACGTTACACTAACGACTTTGCAATTGTGATGTTAGTGGTCAGTGGCAATGGCCATTGGTCAGGATGTCGTAGGCCGAGCATTATAAACAAGCTGGATTACGAGCGAGGAAATAATAACTGTACTTTGTACAACTGTTTAAATAACAATAACACTGAGATTCTCCATGCATACTATACGCGCGAATATTGGAAATGTAATATACAACAAGATATGGAAATGAGAAGGAGAAAAGATCTACTATTTAATACATTACACATTACTAAAACATGATGCGTTATACTTATCTATTTGAATAATTTCTTTCACGCTCTGATATATACCGATTAATCCGCCGCAAACATTAAATATGTACTTTGGTTGAAGTTATGCTACACACATTTTGCTAAAAACGTTTAGTCGAACCGGATGTTGTTATTCGGAGCCTGGACATCATCGTGACAACATAAGAGTTTAAATGGTAAGCACTCGTAAAGCTCTTGTACTAAGAAGGAAAAAAAAAAATGTTCACTCTGGCAGGATTCGAACCTGAGACCGCCAGTGCTCAAGTCTAGGATCCTAATCACTAGACTGCGAGGCTAGCAAACTGTTACAATTAAGTTGGCCATTCCTCGATTCCATTAATTACAACTATAAATAACACACCATAACAAGAATCGATTCGTATCAATTAAATCGTATATTATCCTTGACTCCAGACGAGGTCTATAATTACTATCGTGGCCGTACAACTTTGTATTTATACGACATATATTATGTGAGGTTCTCTCGAAGGGGAACTATAAATAAAATGATCCCCGGTCTGGGCTACCTTTATTTATATTTACACAACACTGTCTGCGTCTATTACAATTTAACAATTGCACTACCATAAAATTGAGTCGAGCAAATTATCTGAGGGTTCCATAAGACCAAATAAAATTAGAAATCAAACAACACCTTTCATTTTCGAAGTGGTTTAATTATTTCCAAGAGAATCAATCGCGGGATTTCTGACGGCTTATCACAATGGCCGATATGGTGGAACATTTTCATCGTGAAACATATTAAAAATACCTCTGGCATAAGTAATTTTTTGCCCGAATACTCCGATAGATTGATCAATCAGACGGTAGGTACGACCCGTTTACATTATATAAGAGTGAATGATGCGAAGTTATCCGAAGAATCCTGCGGGCCATGCAGCGCTGTGATATAAAACGATAATGAAAGAAACTTGAAAAATTGGAACATTCTCGTACGTAGGGCATCGCGGCCGGGGGCGGCGGGACGGGGGCGGGGCGAGGGGCGGACATTTATCATCTGATAACCCCGGAGTGGTCCATCACTCCGGAGAAATGGGAATCCGAGATGCTTTACAAAGGAGCAAATGGCAGAAGTAAAATAAATCTGTACCGCATTCAGGAAATGAATGACATGTGGATGGGAGGATAATAACATCATCCATGGAAATGATGATTATGGCGTCGTTTATGTCTATTCGTGGGTATTATGTTCGCTGCCTTAGAGGCATGCGAAGAGTCCGAGTCTATCAGTCTATCAGTTATCACAGGAATTACATCCAATTTGCAATAGGCGAAAAATTAATAACATAAATATTTATACCGACCACTTTGGATCATACTCGTATCTTCAAGTAGATTTTTCACTCCGCTTCTTTGCTGGTTGGAACAAGATATGTGTATATAATAGACTTGTTAACGGTTGCGTGTCTTGAATGTACCTTTGTTAAAGTTTAGGGCTCTCTATATTTTTACCTTAAAATGTATCGGAGGAAGATATAATTAGTCTAAATGACAGAGTTAAAGCAAACGCCTGATCACGGGCATAGCATAATAAAATAAGTAGGCCATTCGATGATGGTTCTTACGCCATCATTTCTTCGGTGTGTTTTAGTTTAAAAGTATAGTAATAATAAGCTTGAGTTTATTATCAACGTGAATAACATATATTACCATTTTCGTGAAATAATTCTCTGAAGAGCTCTGATCTTTCTTTACACATGTCGAATTAATAAACAGAAATTTGCAAAGAATAAGAAATTTTGATTTTTATAAAATACCGCGTATTGAGTGAGATCGATGCGTTTCGAAACGAGTAGTAAACTTGTTCACTATTTATAAAGAAAAAAATCCACGATGATTCAAATAAGCAATGTAGAGTATATGAATGCATTTGCGGCCATATGCACACAATTAGAATAGAGCGTTACTAGTTCAGTTCATTATGCAATATGCATCAATTTGTGCAGCAGGCAGCAGCAGACACTCTACGTCTGTGTGTTCGTGCACGGTTACTGTAGTAAAACGGTAAACACCGAAACAAACGAAGCACTCTATCGGGTTAGCGAAAAACAAATAAGGCAAAATTAAAGGCTCCGCATTGTAGTCACTTCCGCTGAAGTTTAGTTAAACAAGGGAAGTGCATTAGAGTTCAAATAGTATCAACTTTTCTGAAAGTTGGAATACAGCAGACAGTGATGTCTGACATGAACAGCACAGCACCGCACTGCTTCCTCGCTAATCGGCAACTCTAACACGGTACACACTAGTGCACCAGTGCATACTGCGCAGTACAGTACTTCCATCCACTATTAACACTGTGTTCTTGTTCTTTGTCGCCGGAATTATAAAGCTCACATGTCTTGAATATATTCCGTGCAGCCACAATTTATCTTCTTTATATGGAACTACAACTAGCTCGCGCGGCGTTCGTGGCCCGTAGCCCGTACGCGGCGCGAGTATTCTCGCACCGAATGGAATGCTGTCTTAAAAAGTACTTCCGAAGTCATGAATGAGTATAAATATTGCTAGTATTGTAAATATATTTGATAATAAATCAAAAATTATATTAAACATTTACGATTAATATATCTTATTTACGAACATGTTTTGTCCGAAAGGAATGTTTTACCACGCACAAATCGTGTGCACATGAACGTTACAAACAGTAGAGAGAACAAAAAACAATGTGAATCAGTAAAAAACTGTTTGACGCCGTGTAAAAATCGGGGATATTGTTTATTTTATATGTCGTATCAGTTGGCAGCAGAAATATAAAGGTAAAGATGCCTGTATGACATATGGAGACAGCGACCAGATATCAATCACCTTTTATGGTCTTGTAAACACACGTCCATTAGGTACGACAGGGAGAAGGTTATCGCTGCTGCCCGTGGCCCCTTTTCGAGTCCTATTGGACATGCGGACTCCGTGGCTTCTCGTAGCAATTATTTGACTTTTTCATGGCATTTTGGTTGGGCTTAAAACATCTCATATATGCGAGTCGGTTCGACCGTTGAACAATCTGCCCGTTTTCATTATTCTTGACAACCATCCTGTCTATTCAACACTTGTGGCAATTTTTATCATTTATTGCCTTCTTCATCGTCATAGCACCTTGGGATAACGGATATGGTCCATATCAGTGAATGCGCTCAATTGCCAAAATAGTCAATATACGAGTACTTCTACTGTGCGTATCGCGAGATGATGGACACCATCTCATCAAAGACCCCGGAACACGGTGCTATATAAGTTATCTATGTTAATAATAATATATACTTCATTTAGCATTTCGTAAATATTTATTTATTTTAAGTACCTCCTGTTATTAATCAAGTGTATATATCTTTTACTGTTTTTTATATGTATTGATAATAAAGCTTGAATGTGATGTTGATATGTGCGATGGGTATACCATGCTATAATATGTAAATATATATAGGTATATAAAAATGAAAAAAAAAACGGAAAGATATGTGACACACATAGCTGATTATGGCGAGGATCGTGCCTATGTGATTGACGCCAGGCAGGTTGTTGTAGGACGTCCTAACTGGATCCTAGTCATTTGCACTCGCGAGAGGAATTGTCCCCCGCGGCCGGGGGCAGTGTACGAGCGGAATAACGGGGAATCCTTTGTCCTAGAAGGTAATAAGCTGTGCAAAGTAAAAGGGTCCCCTACGAATTTACGGCAGATCCATCCACCCAGCAATGGGTGACAGGTGTTTGGATACGTAATTTTGCTTACACGAGATTAATTAAAAATGTCAACGCGTACAGCATTTGCTCATATTAAAATGTTGGGTTTAATGCAATTATGGAGCGTGTAATGTTACTGTTACAACTGACGGTTGTCCGAGACGCGACACAAAGCCTCACACACAAAAATCCTAAAAGTGTCCCTAAACAATTATACGCGTTCGTATTGTAGCGTAATGCGTAGAACAAAAATGTTAGTATTTTAATAGGAAAAAGGACGTAGCATTTTCACGAATTTGCTGACAAAATCGAGAAAACTAAAATAATCGGTCTACTTTTTAATTTAAGTAAGAATGTTGAAGATTTCCAATTATAAATACTAGACAAACCTGTATATATTTGATTAAAACGTTTTTTTACACAGAAAATGGAAGCAACGTTCCAATACGACAGAAACGAGGAACCAGTTCCTGAGAGAATTTTCCGTAAAAATAACAATAGAATAAACAGATCATCCCGACCATTCTTTGTGTTCCAGCGACTGAAGGCTATACTCGTACATTACATAGAATCTTAAATCTATCTACGACTATCAATTTTATACGCATTCTCAGGACATTGTAAACTGTTATTTTTATTCAACCATCTTGATAAATAGCGAAGGCATTGTATTCGCACAGCATCCCTCATATCTTAATCAGATTGAACAAATATATCAGAGAGAATAGTTGGATTCGTGTTATTTTATAAAGTTTAGAATGGCGAGTAAACTGTAGCCGTGCCGCGTTGTGCGGTATCGGGTGTCGAGATGTAGGCTACGGAGGCCCAGGTAATAAATAGGCATGTAGGAAAGTTATACAAAGAAATTCGCCGTTTTCGCTCGCGGCCCGTTTGTTATCTCGGCTCACTGTCCGCGGACCAGCGCCGCAGAATACTTCAAAGAGTTGGGAACATTTTCAGCTTTTCCAGGAACAAAAAAGCGCCACCCGTGCGCCACTACTGTCTCCTCGAAGAATCGGTATAGAGAAAGTTTTGAAATATTAATATTGTACAATACGGAGGTGCCTACGTACGAAATAAATCTTTGTTTTTGTTTGTACTGAAAATGTATGACGGAATAATGCTAACATAGAAACAACTTTCTTGTAAATAAACATCTATACACAGGATTCAACAAAAATAATACAAAACAACGACTATGAGAAGACTTCTCACAGCAATCCTTACAAAGGAAAACACAATACTTGATCCTCTTGCAAATAGATGAAACTTTGAAAATATATCACAGGTTGAATAACGATATGTAATAAATTACTGCGTAAATAATCATAATAATAAGGAAAACATCACACCGATATAATTAATACTATTCAAATCGTTGTATGGATTGTAACATCAGTGCAAAAATATTTGAGATTTTACATACATACATAGAATTAAAACAGATTTAAAAAAAAACTGTCAAAGTTAGCTCCTATTTCATAATGGCGTCTGTGTTTCCACATTGCTTGATGGTGGGTATCCTCAGGACCTACGGTAAAATCTCGTCTTTTTTTATTTCTTTACTACAACAAAACATATCTGGATGCGAAATATTTTACTGGAACTCCTATGTAAAGTCGCTCAAAAAATAGCAAGTAACAGTGTGTGTGAAGTTATGCATTTGCGACAAAAAAATTGAAAGTGTTTCATCCCGCGATTCCTTCATTCACTTTTAATCAATTAAGAAAAGAAATCACAGACATAAATGATTGCGCATACTTTAAATAAAAAATTGCAAACCCGGGAGTTTTGAAAATCTGATAACAATACTGGATTTTAATTAATTGCTCGAAACACGTAAATTGAATGAAACCGATCAATTAAAACGTACTCTCGGACATCAAAAAAGATTAGAAATAGCAATTTCTCTTAGTTTTGTAATACACTTAGGTGGCTATCCATTCAATTTGCTAGTTTGCAATCCGGTTAATCCGTCTGTCTATACGGCGTGACAGAGATGCGGAAAAGAAAATATAATCAAGTGTAGCTAAAACAAATAAGTTCTTTCGGAAGAATATACTACAAATTTTATGAGCAACGTGAACTAATATTATCAAAGAACTGAGAAAATATGTCATTAATGAGATAACAATTCATGATAACGACATCGATTGGATATATATTGTATAATCTGGCAATGTAGATGAATGAAATATTGGATCCTATTCGAACAATTTAAGTTTCACGCGATACGCGATTGCCCTGCATCCTTACATAAGTGATATATAGCATAAAATGATGCTTGGAATCATTTTCGTTGCCTGAGTTAAAAAATTGTGCAAATTTGGGCAGCAGCCGTGTCAATTATTTTTAATTCGAAAGGACTATCAATATGGCAATATGGAATCGATGCGCAAAACTGATGTCGGTTCACAGGACGCACTCAAAGAAAATATTTGAGAGAACATCACTCTCAGTAAGAAAAGGGATTATAGTGAAAAAATAATAACTTGTAAGCCTTTTTTCTTTTTACTTCACCTAATGAGAGAGTAACATTTAAACATTTTTTTAAATTTACTATTAAAAAAAATATACATATAATTACAGTTTTTTATGGTCTTTCATTTTTTTCTTTTCTTCGCTTAGACCCCGCCAAGCACTTGGCTTGTCTTCGGGTTTCTACTTGTACAAAGGACTATACATTTAAAGAAAAGAAGTACTAGAAAAAAAAAGAGAACAAAATAAGTAGAACACAAAAAATCTCAGATAATACTATAGCGCTGCTGACACAATCGACGATAATATATGCGACGTAGATTCATGCATCTAGAATCTTCCAAGCGCATCGCCCAGAACGGCAAACCTCTGGAAGATTCTAGAGGTAGTTCACCTATCTCAGAGAATACAATATTGTCACCGTAATAATCGATTTTAGAAGTCTTCATTCTCGCCTACATAAAGAGTTGCGTAACGCGATATGTCAGAGTTAGATCATCAAATTCCTACCTGAAGCAACTGTCTCTCGGTCGCTCAGCTTTCTGATTCGCACATCGTCTCTTCGGGAACCGCTCCCTCGATCGCGTTATCTTTCGTCGCGACAATTTCACCGTCACTTTACATTGTCATCTCTACACTGTGTATTCGAGGAATAAAGAACGTTGGAAATTACGTCTATTGTCATCAGTTATATTAATGAGGCAACCGCACCCGCTAAAATACCATCATGTTGTTTTCAGATCTCAGGTAGAGAGGATCGAACGTCAAACTACTTTATCTTGTCTTACGTACATGCCTCGCCTCGTCTATGTTGGTAATGTACGACTAGCGATTATGACTAATAGCAACTAATCCATCCAGTAGAATTAGGTTTATCCGATTCTGCCATGGTATAATTAGACATAACGCAAATAATTTTACTACAGACTTTCTATACGTCTCATTTTAACAACATTCTCCTACTGAAACACTAATGTAGTGTCAACTTTACAATGTTTGAACGCTAGTCGCGAGTGATGAAAAAAGAACGGAGCAACGTTGTCAACCAACAAGGTACAAAGCGTTTCTCTGTAAGTAACGTCCCTCGTGGAACAAACCTCTTGACCTGCAAACCGGATACCGCAGAACATCGCAGCCAGCGCGGGCGACTTATCCGATGAGTGATGTAACTGGCATCATCTCGCTCGCGCCGAGGAAGTTCGAAAGAGTCAAAGACAGAGCGTGGCGGTGGAGAAAGCAACGCTCGGACAATGTGGCCGAATAGCATATGCGATGTGTATTGTAGTGCACTGCCGGCTCACAGCACCACTGTATATGCCGACACAAAGATGGCGCATGTTCATCTGTGGTCCCGGCTAAACAATAATAATATATGTAATAATAATAATAAACATTTTTATTTCTAGTCCAGGGGAGGGGTGTGCAGTCCCACTTGACTAATAAATATACATATAAGAAATAATATATCCAAAAATACAGAGTTAATAAATAAACAAAAAATAAAAATATATAAAAAAGCAAATCAGACTGAAGAACTTTGCAGCTTCCTCCATTTTTCTTCAATCGCTCCGTTTTTCCAAACATTTGCTGCTGCAATGACAGTAT
>JAPMAF010001809.1:0-10435 GCA_026537445.1 Silvatares holzenthali | reverse complement strand
GGATAATGATTGAATCTCTTTTGATAGAGCGAGCGTAGAAACTTTTTATGAATCCGCTCGAGAGTGATTTGGTAGGTAATGTAATGGGAGCTCAATATCCCTTCCACTGTCCGGCGCCTTTGTCTCATACGTTCACATTGTTAATTTTCCATACTAATCCTGACGCACAATCCTTGCTTCTTCCACGTTCGTGAATCTCGTCTAGCACGCACAACGGTTATTGTGGCTCCTAACCTTACCTCCGTTAAGAAGTTGGTGCACATGCTCTTACCAAGATCTTGTAGGCCTTCCACGCACTGCTCTGCCACTAATATTCGCACTGTAGATCTGTTTTACGATTCTTTCGTTTGACGTGTCCGAACCATCTCAAACATCCGACTTTCATTCTGTTCAATTGTTAATTTTAATTGACATTCTTCTCTGATATACTCATTCAGGGTCTTTCCGCACCTACTTCGTAATGATCTCAACTCTGCATTTATTCCGCTTTCATCCTTCTGCCAAGTCCACGTTTCTCTACCATATAGCGAGGTAGATACCGTGACTTCATCATGTATTGCCAACAATAAATAAATAACTTTTCTTCATTTCAGAAAATGGCACCCTCATTGATCAACGACGAATCAACGTATACTTTATCTCAAGTGGATCACCTCAAGGAAAATATGGAAAGTGTCGCAGACAGTGTAAAGCATCTTCTACAAGAAGACGAGAATCTGCAGAGATCTTCTATAATCGATGATATTTCAACAGCGGCAGTCACAAGCGCTATGTACTATGCGATTCGCTCTGGTGATATATCAACACTTGAATCACTATTCATATTCTTTAAAACTGATGCCAACTTATTAGCTGAATGTTTAGGGGCTGCGTATCAAGATACACAAACGTGTAATCTAAATATATCAAGCGATATGAAGATGTGCGTTGAAGAAAAGCTTTTGGAGACGCGAACGTTGCTCGGAGCTTCCATTTTGCCATCCGCAGAAGACATCGATAGGCGTAGAGAATTCCTCATCGATGTAATCGAAGATTTCACTATCGACGATTATGAAGAAGTCGATGAGGGTTTCTTATACCACTGCCGATTCATAGCCGAGAGTGTGCACATTCTTAAGCAGCAATCGAGGAAAGATTCCCACGAGACGGTCCCATGGGAGGAAATCGAATTCGTTCTGGTTTGCTTCATATCAGCGTATGCGGATCATCAAGAATCCGGTCTGTATTACAAGTCGATGATTACGAAAGACGATATTGTGAACAAGTTGAAGAACTTCGCCGAAACTTTGAGGGATATTAAAGCTGTTAAGATTGAATCTGCAGCCGTCGAAAAGACCAACAAGAAAGGGAAAAAATCTAACAAGAAATCCGCAGGCAAAGAAAGCGTAGCTGATGAGAAAACAACCAGCAAAATGCCTGTGCCGAATACACGTGAGCACAGAATCAACAGCATACTGAATAAATATCCCAAATTGGCTGACCTGTATGATGGTTACGCCGAGCTCAGGGATTTGTATTCTCTAGAACGTATCCAGAGTTATATAGCTGTGGCTTTGCGGGCCGATTGCTCCGAGACACGCGGCCAGACCACCGTGAAGAGGGCTCTGCAGGTGACCGGTGAGCACATGAAGAACACCATCCAGACTCCCAAGATGTCAGACCCGCTCGTCGAGCTGTTGCTTCAGTCCACTCCGACCGACACGAGGAAGATACTCAAAGACCTGCGCGATTCTCTGTCGCACGTGCACAACCTCGGAAGCGAGAAGGAGAGAATGACGATCCCATTTTTCAAAAGCATCCAAAACGACCTCAAAAAGATACAGGTCGTCATAGCGGACGTTCTGGTAACGAGAAAAATAAACATAGTCAAGAAAATACTTAAAAAATACTCGGAATCAAATAATACCAGAGCGGTTTACGACGTCGTCAAAGCTTTGAGCGTTACAGAAACTTATAACGACGGAAGAACGATCAAGCTCGTTAAGAACGAGGAGCAGTTCAAGATTGTGGAAATCGTTAGAGAAATTCGTCACGGTGTTGGAAAGATAACCGCTGAAGAAGACAGATTGTTGAAGGATGTCGAGGCTGCGCTGAACAACATCAACGGTGAAATCAACAAAAAAATCGAGGACTTAAATACGCATTTTGGTAGCGTGCACCATTTGAACGATTTTTGCGCTGACGCTTGGCGAAAGTATACGATTAACGCGGTTGTCAACGAAGAATTGATAATGTTATCGAAAGCGTTCTTTCCTGAGTTGTGCAGGCACAGCAAACCTGATCTAGACTCCCGCAGGATCGTTACGTATCAAGTAGAATTGGTGTACAAGCTGTTCATGTTCAGAGACTGCGTCCTCCAGAGAGTCGCGGATCGCAAGATCTGGGGAGTTCTGAACAGGTTGATGGTCAAATGTCTGAACACGGTGAAAGACCACAGCAACATAGACCGCATAAACCGACTTCAGCAGATACTGAACGCGGCCGCAAAAGCGAGCAAACCCAAGAAGCCAAAAAAGGAACCGGTCAGAGCCGAACAGAACGACGCGGTGTTAGAACCGAAGCTGGAAGAGCTCAGACACGCGTTGAGGGAAGAAGAGCGCGCGGTAGATAGAGATGCAGTGCCCTATTTGGAAATTCTCATCATGGACATTTTGAATGTGGTCGATCCGCCGAATAACGTCAATTTCTTAGATCAAAGCTCTCCCATACTGTACGGGAGATGTCTACGTAATTATCTGGCGCACGGAAACGCGTTGATGGATCAACTGTACCCTGACACGTATGCAAATCTTATCTTGAACAGTAAAATATTAACAACGAGCGCCAGTAAAAACGGTGCCAAGTCAGAATTGAATGCGGGCAACAGCAGACGGAAATATGAACGCGGTTTATGCGTTATAAAGGCGCAGAAAGATTTAAAAGCGGCCATTCGGTCGGGAAACTTGAAAGCCATCCGGAAATGCGTGAGCGGAGGAGCGGAATTAAACTACAAGAATTTCAGCTCTTGGGGTGTGGCGCACGATGCGGCCAGTTCGGCTTCCGTTGGCACTGTTGAATACCTCAAAGGCAATCAGATCGACTTGGACATGCGAGATGTTGACGATCTAGCTCCGCTGCATGTGGCGGCCGCTTCCGGTAGCTGCGAGACGGTGCGTTATCTCGTGAGAGAATGCGGAATCGATGTAGAAGGAAAAGATCGCTTCGGCAGAACCGCCATGCACTTGGCTGCGACATACGGGCACACTGACACCGTCAGAGCATTGTTAGATCTCGGAGCGAAATATAATGGCGAGACTGAATGCGGAAATCACCCTGCGCACTTGGCAGCATCCGGCGGCCATTCGGAGACTGTTGAGGTTATCTTGAGCCAATATGACGTCGATGATTCTGTCGCGAATGTGTCAGGGCAAAACCCGCTACATTCTGCCGTGAAATTCGGACATCTTTCTCTAGCGGAAATGTTGATCGATAAGTTCCACCTGGACGCGAACTCCGCTACGCAATCCGGTGCGACCCCGCTGCATCTGGCTGCGGGAAGTCACATTGAAATCGTTAAAACACTCATTAAAAAGGGGTCCTTTGTTAATCTACAAGACACCTCCGGTTACACGCCGTTGATGCGCGCCATCGTGCTCAGCAACAGAGATATTGTCGAAATCCTTTTAGAGAATGGAGCCATTTTGAAAAATAAGAGACATTCTCTCTTGCACCTCGCCGTTGAAGCCGGCAATGTTACGATCGTCGAATCGCTCTTGAAATACGATGTCGACGTAAATGAATCGCTCTCCGGAAGGACGGCCCTCGTGGCTGCAGCCGTACTAGGCACGGAGCGAACTGCGGAGCTCCTCATCGCGGCTGAGTGCCACCTCGACAAGCGAGACGAGGCGGGATTCACCGCACTGCACTACGGCTGCGCTCAGCGACACAACGGCATCGTGAAGAGTTTGATAAAGAATAAAGCAGACCTGAATTTGATAACCGAAGACGAATCGTATTCTCCCCTGCACCTTGCGGCGATGAACAAAAACGAAAAAGCGATATTGCTGCTGTTGGCGGCGGAAGCCGACGTAGATCCTACTTGCAAGCGAGGCAGGACCCCTCTGCATTATTACATAGAAACGTTCGATAGAATCGAGAGCTTAAAGAAGTTGTTTAAATGCGTGGGAGCATTGGACACGAGCAAAATTATAGCATCAGACGAAGTGAAGTATGCAAACGTCGAAATTGTAAAACAATTTATTAAAAGAAACGCAAACGTCAACATCAAGGATAAAGAAGGAACTACCCCGCTCCACATAGCGGTCCAGAGCGCAAACAATTATGACATCGTCGATTTGTTGCTGAGTCGCGGCGCAAACCCAAACAGCATGAACATAAACAGCCAGACGGCGCTACACATTGCCGTGAAATGTCTGGACAATGCTAAAATCGTCGATTTGCTAATTGAAAACGGTGCCAATGTCTCATGCGCGGATAGCAATGGCTCTACGCCACTACACACAGCTGTCGATATCCCAGAAAACCAGGATGTTGTTAAACTGTTAGTGGACAAAGTTTCTGATGTTGATTGTGTCGACGCGAAAGGTAGGACGCCCCTACACACGGCGGCCAAACGCTTCGGAAACGTCGAAACTGTAAAGATATTAATCAAAAAAGCTGTCGACATCAATAAGAAGGATAAAGAATTAGTCACGGCCCTGATGTTAGCCGCAGACACACCGGGGAACCACGAGATTGTACAGATGCTACTGGAAAAAGATAGCAAAGTTAACGATCAAGATATAGAAAACATATCGCCCTTACATCTCGCTTGTAGGGCTTTCGGTAACGCGGAGACTGTCAGATTGCTAATTAGATTCGGCGCAGACGTCAACATTAAAGACAAAGAAGAATCGAGACCTTTGCATTTGGCTTGCAAACTCGGATGCTTGGAGAACGTTGAAGCTCTGATAGCGGGTAAAGCGGACGTCGATGCGTGCTCTCTGTTCGACGTGCGCAGCATATCATTAGCGATTGGATTCAACCACAAAGCGATCGTTGAAAAATTGCTAGAAGCCGGCGCTGACGTGAACGCGGAGAACCATTTCAAAGTGTCGAACCTAATGACAGCCATGAATGAAGGCGATAGCGATATAGTGAGTTTGTTAGTAACGAAAGGAGCCATCGTGACAGCGGAATCGTTAACGCACGCCATTTTTGTTTGCAATAAAAAGATGCTAGAAGCGTTATTGAAATCCACGAGTGTGGAGGGTGATTGTGGAGATCTCGTCGGATTTGCTGCGTTCCACAGTGACGCGAGCATCGGCCGGATCCTCATCAAAAAGGGTTTCGATAAAGATTGCAGTTTCCGAGGGAAAACGCCTCTGTCGCTTTCAGTTGGGTATGGTAGATCGAACTTCGTCGACTTGCTCCTGGAAGAGGGTGCAGCTATCGGCGAACAAGATTGCTTGTTACACTTGGCCGTGTTCAAAGGCTATTTCGGTATATTCACGTCGCTACTGAATGCCAGAGTCAAAACGGACACCGAAGATAAGAACGGTATGACGGCTTTACAGATGGCAGTGTGTTACGGGAGAACCGTGTTTGTGGAACGTCTTCTGAAAGACTCCGATGTTTCGAAGAATGCGGGTTTACTGCACGATGCCGTTAAGCACAAACAATTGGAAATAGTTAAATTATTGATTCAAAAGGGTGTAGACATAAATGAAGCGTATCAATTGCATATGAAACAGGTTATCTTATACTGTAATTTATCCATCGAACTGAAGGAAGAATTGAAAGATAAAATACTGTCCATACGGGCGGCGCACATGGCTGTTAACAACAGCTGTTGCGGTTCGACTATTTTAGAATATTTACTAGATAACGGCGCTGGCGTTGACAGCGCAGATGACACCGGATTGAATCTGCTTCATTTCGCTGCCATATTAGGCAATACTCACGCGGTAGACCTGCTTATTAAAAGGGGCATCGACATAAATATTCCAGACAGTGATGGCTATCTTCCTTTGCACTACACGGCGGAATACGAGCATGTGGAGACGGCCCAGCTACTACTGAACAATGGCGCCATTCACGATGGAAAAGATAACAGCGGAGCGACACCAGAAATGAAAACGAACAACGAACGCATCAAAGAAATTCTTACAAATATCCAAACCCTTTTTGAATCGGCGGAATCGAACGACAAAACAAATGTAGAGAAGTTGACGAATGAAGGGTCTATTTTAAATGCAAAACGCTGTTCAGATAATTGTACAGTCTTCAATGTTGCATCCCGTTATGGCTATGCGGATATTTGCAGCATCTTATTGAAGAGTGGATGCGATCCGAACGTGAAAACCAAACACGGCGACACATACTTACACGATGCGAGCAAACATTCACATGCGAACATCGTAAGAATGCTATTGATTCATGGCGCTATATACAACGCAAAAAATAATGAATCCAAAACGCCATTAGACGTCGCTAAAGATGATGTCGCGTCGCTCTTGAAGCTGATACAAACTAACTTTAAACTTGCGCACGATTCGGATCCCAACATCGTGGATACACTAAACGATATTGACGATTTAGATTTGTTTAAGGCTGCGATGAATGCTCGCAACGAAGATGGAAAAACTCTCGCGGTTGTATGGAGTGAATCCTCAAAGCGAGATGTGCTGTACCGCCTCGAGCATTTACATCTCCAGCGAGTTTTCGACGAAGCAACCGAATATGAAAATACATTGAAAACATTGGGGAAAGCATACGAAATTCTGCAAGAATCGTTGATCAAATCCGAAAGCATTTTGGGACAAGATGATCCGATAACTTTGGATGTGCTCGAAAAGATTGTCGGTAATCTCATTAAGCGGTGTAAACTCGGAGATGCCTACGCGATGTTGCAAAATCTGCATGAGAAACGATGCAAAGTTTTCGGACGAAATCATGTAGAGACTATTTGGACAGAATGTTCGATTAGACTTATTCAAGATGTAGAAGGTGCTGGAAAGAAAGTCGGAGAAACAATCGGCGATATAAAGAAATGTCTATTATTGACAAGTGCACCGGAAGGATGGATTCCTGAAGATCATAGCAGAAGAATTGACATGCTAATTCCAATTATAAGATACAACATAATAAGTGATTTCAATTCAAAAGACATCGAAGACGCATACAAGAAAGCTATTGTGCATTTTCTCTTCAACAGGTTGGACCTTTCAAAGCGGCTCCTGGAAGAGTTACTCGATGAGTGT
The DNA here is from genome assembly GCA_026537445.1 of Silvatares holzenthali. Taxonomy (NCBI): domain Eukaryota; kingdom Metazoa; phylum Arthropoda; class Insecta; order Trichoptera; family Pisuliidae; genus Silvatares; species Silvatares holzenthali. The sequence continues at coordinate 3,194 of JAPMAF010001809.1, read as the reverse complement.
TTAAAAAGGAAAAGATTTAACGTTACTAACTTGAAACTTGACTTAGCCGTCGTTTCGGCTTTTAAAGATAACCTCGAGGATTCGGCGCAACTCTTAAACAGACTCGCCGACGTCTCAACAGATCTTGGCAAAGCCAATTTGGTCTGGACGTATATATTCGACAGAGAGAAAGCGGAAGACTTGAAAATTGTTGTGTACAGCCAGTATGTGAAATATCTAATAGATCGCAACATAAATTTGAACGATGTTAGCCTGAAGAGTGTCGTGTTGGATGAGTTTAGAACATTGCCAGGTTTGTTGATGCAGAATTGTCAAGCTGAGATTTTAGCTGCCGCTAAAAAAGGAGATGAAATTATCACTTTTGTAGAAGCAGGGTACGATGTGAATACATGTGACAATGATGGAATGACAGCTTTGCACATCGCGGCAAAGGAAGGATTCTTAGATATTGTCAAATCGTTGCTGAAGTGTGGAAGCGATGCGAGTTTGAGCGCAAGAGATGGGAGGACACCGCTACACATGGCTGTGGAGAGGAACGATACACTAATGCTTAGATTTATGGTAGAAGCTATAGCTTTAAGATCAAAGATAACTTTAAACAGCGTAATGAGAGCTAAAACCTACTATGAGAATGAAACAATATTCGACATAGCCGAACGGAAGGTTTTCCAAGATGTTATAGACTGTTTGATGGAATATAAGTTAAAATTTATGTTGAAAATTTAATTCGTATAATGCCATTCATCAGTAAATCGCTGCCCTTGCAAACCTCATTTACCAAATCGGCTTTAGCCGAGCACTTTCAGGACTGGACATTTCTTCTCGTTTGAACCCAAGACACTGGGGAAATCTAGTAATCAATATGCTACACTCATCAAGGAGGCCATAGAGATTTACAAACACCCCAACAGCATTGATAGATATGACGGACTCCGCCTTAAGGGGACATGGTATCCAGCTCTGGCCCGGCCAACTAATTAGCGACTAATGACTTTTTAATGACCACTGAACTGCAACAATAAACTTATCTGTTTATTTGTTGACAGAATTGTAACAAAACATTCATGTCTACGATGCGGTACTCTCACCTAGTACTTAAGCTAGCACATTTTCACATCATAGTCAGACTGCCTTCTTTACACAGACAGACTCGCCCTGAAGATGGACACTTCAATGTGGTCCGAAACGTTGACAAACAACATGTCACAACACGATATGACTACCCAAAGGTCTTTGACTTGCGAATCTTTTGGTCGTGAAAGCCTACGAAAATACTCCTCTGAACTAATATATTCCTACAGTTTACGATATTATTTATTTCATGGATCATTTTTAAAGTGCTATTTTAATGAGAAAATCACCTCTAGAGCGCTGTACATTGTTACTGAAATATTTTATTAACATTGAATTTATTTAAAGTATCATATTATAAACGTGGAAGTTCCATTGATGAGTAGTGTGACAAGCTGGTGAGACCTATTATTCAGATGCTTGGCATTAGTGCATTTTTATCATTTGACTATTGTGATGATACTGTTTTACCAAAGTATTTTCGGCTGCTATTGGTGTCCTGTTAATGTAGAGTTTTAGTGTAAGATAGATTGTACTGTTTATGGATGATTATTCTGGGGTCTAAATAAGTGTTAAAAGTGAGCCGGAGAAATTCAGAATAGAGCTCGAATCTTTTGTATTCACTCATTTTTACACTTGTAGACAATAAAAAACATATAGACATTGTACAATACTCCATCACGCTGCTTTCCCAAGGGGCAGGCAGAGAGGATTGAGCGCCACAACACTATCCTGACATATACATGTCTTGCTTTATCCACGTTCATACATCTCTTCATGCATACTCTGTGATTATTATGATTACCAACAGAGCCACCGATTAGAATTTGGTTAATCTGATCATGCCGTGATTTTCTTAGGAAGACCCCTCTGTCTCATACCTTTTACATTCGCATTGTAAATTTTCCGTACTAGTCTCTCTGTATTCATTCGTTCAACATGCCCAAACCATCTCAAGGAATATCTTTTAATTTTGTCAATAATGCTCACTTCCACTCCACATTCTTCCCTTTTGATTCCTTACTCTGTCATATACTGTTTTACCACACATTCTTCTAAGAGATCTTATTTCAACAGTATTTATACTACTTTCATTCCTCAGTCATGTCAAAACTTTACTTCTGTATATCAAAGTTGGCACCAATACTCTGTTATGAATTGCCATCTGACCACTCTTTGAAATTTGGACATGTAAGTATTTCCTTTGCCTGCTGCAAATTTTTATATTTTTTTGCCATTCTCTATTCTTATTTTCAGTGTTTTGAGAATCTAAAATCAACAGATTCCTTTTTCATATTGCTCGGTTAGGACTAGTCTAGATGCATAAATTCTATTTTTTAGTTGGAACAATTGTTTAGTTGTGTTTCAAAAATACATGGGAATGCGTAGAGATGAGCAAACTAGCTTACACTACACATGAGACCCCATGACACCACTATCCGTCTGGGTCTGTAACATTCAGAGCAATTGTGCATGGAAATGCTGTGCAGTAGTTGGAGGAGAGATTGAAAACCTGGTTATTCAGTTCTAGTTAGGAAACATGGATAAATCCATTTCACGTAACTTACAAATACTGTACGGTGGATCACTCCAGGGTGATTCAAGATCTACCACTTTTTTTCAGTTCAGAGTGAATATACATATATTTTTAAATGCATATTTTTGCTGTTTCAATTTTTTTTAAATATAATTTTACTCATGTATTTTTAAAATCTGAATGGAAAATTGCATTTTTAAATTATTTTCTTTACTTCGGCGGGATTAAAACTAACAACCTCCAGCATTCCTCCAACACTTAAGTCAAATATCTTAACCACTCATCCATGAGACCGACAAACGACCATCCACTTTTGATTAATCAGTTTGTAAAGCTGTAGACCAACTGCTCTAAGTGCATTGTTGGGTATGGGTGTATGCATACTATCCACTAAACTGTAAATCCATGACCAGTCTCGTGCCTTATGGGGGGCTACAGTTACAGATGTCAAGTCTGAACTGTCACTATGATAGGAAATTATAGGAGAAATGGTAATTGTGACTGTAGTCTCTCACAAGGAGTGAGACTACAGTCACAGATGTCACATCTAAACTGTCACTATGATTGTTTATTTTATTTATTTATT
>JAPMAF010001808.1:0-10438 GCA_026537445.1 Silvatares holzenthali | reverse complement strand
TACAATACTGAACGGTGGTATTGCTCCAGGGCGATACAAAATCTACCACTCTTTTCCAGTCCAGAGTGAATATATATATTTTTGATGCATTTTTTTTCGTTGTTTTTGATTTTTTAAATATATTTTCTATACATATATTTATAACCTGAATAGAAAAATGCATTTTTAAACACATTTTTTTTTCACTCCAGCGGGATTCGAACCCGCGACCTCCAGCGTTCCTCCAACGCATTAGTTAAGCGCCTTTAACCACTCGACCACGAGACCGACTTAGCTTAAGTCGTATTTAAAATGAGGTGTTAGTGACGTCATATATTTATTTAATAACAAATCAAGAATTTATAATATCAAATTAAAAGCTACTTACAGATTTTTTTTGATATAAAATCATATATTTCTTCTCGAGTTCACACACACATCACAGCCTCAAATTATTTGTAAAATTGCAGAAAAGTAACAAAATATATATTTTTTGTTAAATAAAGCTTTGCGAAAACGGCGCTATATAAGTTGTCTATGCTAATAAAATCATTTATTCTGCTGTGCTTGAATATCAACATGGGCGTTATGAATTCGCTTGCAGAATTCATCGTACATATTCTATACTTATGGTAGTTAGATTCCTCTCTCGCTTGTGAGTATGCACACTTGTTTGCAAGTTTAAGCAATGATTTGGAAAGTTTATGAACGGTGGATAATGCGGCTTCATTTATATTTTATAGTTCGAAAGTAAAATTGCATATATCCAGTATTTCTTCATATTTAAAAAAAACTCATGCTCATCATTAAACCCCCTTACTTCTCGTCATCGATGTTAACATTCCTCCGGAACACGTAAGGACAAAATAGGATATTCTTTCATAAGCCTGTAAAACCATTTATTACAAAATTTTCTGAAAATCTGAGATGGTAAGGTTTACAGAGTATAAGTTGACCTTTAACGACCTTGCTATGTACATATCTATTAGCTGTTTGCCATATTCAAAGAAAAAGCATTATTTTTTATTCATATTACTAAAGATCTTTTGTTCACTGACATCTGTTGAAGATTCCAAAATCTTTTTTAGATATTGGTGTGTTTCTCGATTATGAAGTGTAGTCTTTACCAACTATAAAAATTATTGCTATTACTTTATTATTTTATATTATTGAAATAATCATTTTCTTAAATGAAAAGGATTTTACAGTAACATATTATTTCTCAAATAATAAGGAAATATAATAGGAACTTTTCACAGTGAAGATACCAATTTCTGCGCATTTATGGCACTGGCAAGACTTCCACAGCAGCGCATCGCAGCATTTGACGCTAATATCACACGTATGTAAATGTCATTTATTATTAACATTTTTTTAAGGTTTTTCTCTTCGATCTCGTCGCATTATCAATTAAAAGTGTATTCATTAGTTGTAATTTTTTTTTCTAATGAAAGTGTGCTTATGTTTCGGTGTCAGAAATCATGAACAATCATTTACCTAACCTACAATGGAACATCGATAAATCGGTCCGTAAAGCAATATATTATCGTCAATTTGGTAAACACAATAAGTAAATGGTGAAATACTCCAGCCCTTGCGAGATGGTGCTCAGTACAGAGTGGGCGCAAGTGGAAGTCATCGATCTAATCAACGATGGAAACGGATTGGGCTTCAACATCGTCGGGGGGCGTAGCACAGGTGTGGTCATCAAGTTCATCATCCCCGGCAGCGCCGCCGACAAGGACGGCCGCCTGCAAGGCGGGGATCACGTCCTTCAGGTGGGAGCCGTCAATCTGCGAGGGTACAGCTCGGAGCAAGTGGCGGCCGTCCTGCGCCAATCCGGAAACCAGGTGCGCCTGCTGGTCGCCCGACCCGTCGACCCCACCTCCTCCGACTTCAGAGCTCTAGGGAGTCACGCGCCCATCGTCCCCACCAAGATCTTGTCTGACCCGGAGCAGCTGGACAGACACCTCATAGAGAACGGTTACATCGAGACGTACAATGCCATCCCGCAATGTTACGAGGAGCAGTGCAATGAGAACGACACCACTCCGGAGTCCCACATGCCGTTTCCTATCGCCGCATATGTGGATATCGTCGGGAGGAATCCCATGGCCATTGGACAACACCAGATGGTGATGAATCCGGTTTCACCCGTGATCACTCTTTCGATGCCTATGGAGATGGTGCCGCAAATACCGTCTCCTCCAGAAATGGAAGTGATCACTGTCTCGCTCAACAAAAACGTATACGGCCTGGGAGTGACTGTGGCAGGATACGTTTGTGAAAAGGAAGAGCTCTCCGGAATATTCGTGAAGAGCATCATTGAGGGCAGCGCAGCAGAGCTCACTGGCAAAATCAAGATAAACGATCGCATTATCAATGTAGATGGAGTCTCGTTGATCGGAAAGACTAACCCTCAAGCTGTAGAAATACTGAGGAATACAGGCATATCAGTAACGCTCGTTTTAGAGAGATATCTTCGTGGCCCCAAGTACGAGCATTTACAGCTGGCTCTCTGGAGGGAGGATTCTCCGCCATCACCGCCTTCGCCCTCTGTCACCACCCTCTCGTGGTTCCAAGTGCAGACGGATAATGCTGAAAGTTACAATGGAATCGAAATAGAACCCGAATCGCACACCACCATAGACTCCACTATACTAGAACCTGAAGAAGCGGAAGAGGATCCGCCACCTGAAGAAATTGAAAAGGATCTCGATGCGCATTTAGATGTCGATGCCTACAAATCTAAGTGGAGCGAGCAATTAGGAGATGATAAAGATATAATTATTGCAGATATTAAAAAACTTTCTAGTCTCGGCATAAGTCTAGAAGGCACCGTGGATGTAGAAGGTGGGAAAGAACTCAGGCCGCATCACTACATAAGGTCTATTCTTCCCCAAGGGCCGGTAGGGTTGCAGGGAGCGTTGCAAGCCGGAGATGAGTTACTTCAAGTGAACGATCATTGTCTACACGGACTGAAACATACGGAAGTGATCACCATACTCAAAGACCTTCCCTCGAAAGTCAGACTCGTTTGTGCCCGAAATTCCATAGACACAGGGCCCAGGCCCGTGTTTAACTTATCGCAGGATAGGGAAGGATTTGAAGCGCGAAAGATTATATCTGGAAGTATCATCAATATAGCGTCTATGGTCAAAGCTCCATCTGAGGGATCTATAAATGTATCTAGTACAGTGACGCTAACGGACCATTCAGTGTCGAAGAAATCGCAATCGCTAGATTGCGTGTCGAACCTCGCTATGTGGAATGATGAAGAACAGTTTATCGACGTCTCCAAAGGGGAACAAGGTTTAGGTTTTTCAATTTTGGATTACCAAGACCCGATAGATCCTGAAGGAACTGTGATAGTCGTTAGGAGCTTAGTTCCGGGAGGTGCCGCGGAGAAGCACGGACAGGTGTCGCCGGGGGACAGACTCCTGTCTGTGAACGGCACGAGCATCAGGAACGTGTCTCTGGACCAAGCCGTACACGCGCTGAAGAGCGCTCCTCTGGGGACGGTGACGCTGGGCATCGCCAAGCCGCTCCCTTCCACCGAGCACTGCAGCAAGTGTAGTAGTAGTGTAACCCTAGCCACTAAGGTCTCCAGTTAATATTAGATGACTCTTTCTCTAGGTGCCTCTCACTACACCACTTCTCTCTAAAGAATCTAACTATAACAACACATATAAAGTCATATCCCTGTCACTTCCATCATCCCAGTTCTCTCACAGTGACTACATTTTGCATATTTTTATATGACTAGTTTGACATTTTATTCTCGGAGAGAAATTAATTCGATTTATAATAGCGTAAAAATATCGGCGTCTCGGCTGTAATCGAATATTCAGCAGACGTGCCATTTTATATAATAGTCTTATTGAAACTCTTAACATTCAAATTCTAGTCAAATTTCGTTACTATCTTTAAAGTTTGAATTTAATAATATCTAAAAGCACCACATGTAAGTTAGTGTAATGTTGTATAATAATAGCGGATAATTAGGAAATGGAATTAAAAGGTTTTGCATTGTATACTTACACAATTTTTATAACACGGGATCAAAAAAAATCTAGTAGACATGTCAAGTTAACAACATAATGTAAGCTTTACTCGTGAACAAACTTAGTTTTGATATCACTTATATTGTAGGGCTTGTAGGTGCTTTCGATCTGAAGAATTATCATATTTTGTAAAGGCCATATGTGCATTACACTCCTTAATATATGTAGTATTATATAAAATACATAATAATTCTTATATTACCATTATCTGTAATGTATTATCAATTTATCCCTTATACCATACCCTTTAAACTTATATTTTTGAACGAGGGGATCCCAGAGCATGCAAAATAAAAATAACTTATTACTGAACTATGCAAATATTTATTATGTCTTTGTTAATGCTTTAAATCATGTTCAATTATGCAATTCATACAATGGAGGCTTGCTCGTATATTATTGTTTTCAGTTATCAATATTCTAAAATTATAACTCCTGTCAAATCAAGAGTTTTCTTCCAAACACGTCTTGATATGTAATGTCATCAAGATGCAAAACAGATATTACTGTATCTGTATAATCCGAATGAATGTGAAGAAAAATATCGCATTATGTTCCAATTATGGTAATTTATTTCCTGGGTCTCCCGTGTCTAGTTTAGAAATGACTAAGCGACCAATATTGTTTGTAATCCTTAACATTGTAATCTAAATTATTGGATGTAAATGCTACCTAACAATAATTAGATATTGCATATATACGGTACGGTAATATCAACTAAGGTATTATATTTAATCAAGAGAGTGTGCATAATTTCAATATCTAAGATTTACGATGAATTGCGCTTCACCAAATTATTTTTTCCGTTGATAATATATTATTGAAAAATGTTTCCACCGAGCACTCTGTAACATTTCTTATATTGAAGCATGAACTATAAGTCATTACAGTCAACATAGATGAATTTAGTTTTATTGTATTTTTTTTTCTTAATCCGTTTTGGGAATTGCGACAGTAAAATTATTTTATTTAGAAATTACGACATGACAATATGATGTTTTTTATTTAAATGAGAATCTAGTGAGGAGACGTAAACTTCTGTAGTGTAGATCATTATTATTTAAATGCTTCGCTTTTGTAATTTTATTATAAAATATCACCAGCAAAACATGCGGCGCAGTCTAGTTGAATATTAAATCATTTACTTCATGTTATAAAACAGCCCATATATTTTTGAATGAAATGTTTCAGTAATATTATTTTATGCATAATGGCTATAACTTTTGTACCTAAAGTGGTGCCACGCAATGCAACAAGCACTTTCCAATGTTGAGCACTTATTGTATTTTTTTCAATGCTCGTCAAATATCAAGCATCCAACATTTTTGTTTGGACACTGTTAGTATTTTTAACACAATACAAAAGAACACTTGGAAATGCATTTTATGTACCCCTGGGATGTGTTTGTAGCCTCATGTGGCGCTTCCTTCATTGATGCTTTTCTAAATAGATCTTATTGTAGATAGTATGTAGCGTCATATACTGCTGTATCTGCAGATTAAACATATATTTTAAATAAATTATGGCTGTGTAAGGCGGCTCTCGTATCTCGCATCTATACATAATTATTGCACTAAATATTCCTGCCAGAATTGTGATTCCTATAATTTATTTATTCGTAATAGTTACATAATTATATATACACATGCAAAAAGCGTGCATTTATACTCGATAAAGCATCAGGTTGTTCTATTAAAATTTTCAGTTACTGTACAGCTTAATTGTTTATTAGTCAATGCTTATTCGCAACTCTCGTACATTTATATGTATTCATTTTAAATCTATAATTTTAAGGTTAAGATCATAAGAATCGATAGTGTCTTGTAAGATAAATATTTTTATCTCACCTTGTAATTGAATAAGCTACGGATGGAACGCATTTAGTCTTCTTCACATCAATGTTATATACACAATATATTTTTTCGCAGTTCTGTAATGCATTCTTGTTGCAAAAAAATATTGGTTGTAATAAATGCCATAAAAGAGTAGAGTAAAATCACCTACTCTATTTCCTTTCTTAGCGACATCAGAGATGATTCAAATCAATTTATTTATTTGACATAGGCCTTACAAGGGCACTTGTAATTTGTCACAATATTATGTACAACTATCTTATTTCTTTCTTAACAATGTTTTTTTCTGATATTTTTTATCCTTTTTGAGCTTTCATGAGGTTTTATTTTTGCATTACAGATCTGTAGATTAATACTTTTTAGCAAAATATAATAAATTCAATATTCTTAATATTAAAATAAATACATAATAAAATATTTTATTACTAATGAAGTATCAGAAATAATATAATATCAAGGAATTGCATCAAGAAATATTATTCATACAGTTTCTAACTATCAGTTAATGTTTTTGATTATTTTTTTATCATGTGCAAATATATATATTATTATAAATTGATATTTTCTGGCATTCGTTAATGAAGAATGACATATTGCGAATTTTCTCTATATATTTCAGTTACTATTTTTATTGAATTAGTTGTGTAATATCTGCTATGAACTATTTATTAATATACGGTCATCATAATATGCTCAAAAATATCCATAAATAATCGATGAAACCTTTTCCAACAAAAAACTTATTTTTTCTTTGGGATTTTTTTATTAGCCTCAAAATATATTAGAAATAAATTCTTGGAGTTGATTTTGGGTTTGTTTTCTAAGGTTGTAATATTGTAATGTGATGAAATGAAATGTTAATAGTGCTCAGACATGATAAATATGGATATTTTACATGCGTACATAATATTACTCCATTTCCTGATAGGGTAGACAAAAAAAATCATATAATCTTTCTTTGGGATTCATTCTCTTCTCGCTTTCTTCATATTCATGCATGCTCAAAAGTTTCGGAAACTGTTGAGCATGTCTCTCAAATATATTTTTTATTTAAGTTCTTCATGTACAAATCAAGTCTATGAGAGTGAGCTTAATCTTTATCAGCTAATACTCTCCTATATTCTTGTGTTACTATTTTTTCACTCACCATTTGTTCATCTTTATTGTAACTTTTTTATAATTATTGATTAAAATCCCCCCTTGATTGTTCACAAATGCTCTGATGATTCTCCATGAAATGTCTCTGCATTTTGCTCTCTGAAGAGCCGATTCTTTATCTGAACGTTTTATCTTGGAAGTCACCCTGTTCATGTTGACTCATGATCTTGTCAGTTATCATCTGTATCAATTAATTATTCTGAGCAATATGTTACACATATTAAGGAGAGCTTGTTCTGAATATGCAATCCCTCTAGAATGGAGGCATTCATACGTCTAGCTGTCCATGGAATTTTAACATTCTCTACCAGCACCACATCTCGAAAGCAACCACTCTGTTCCTTTCATCCTTACAGCCTATGCCTCCATACCATACAGAAATTATTATACTGCTTGTCATACATTATTGCATCTATGATTGTTTAAATTTAGTTCTTTCCCAATAAAAAAAATCTATTATTTTGAAAGTTCAGTACTTTGATAATAAAAATATGATCTCTTCATTAGCGAATCAAATATTTGATCTGAGAAACAATATCTCTCTCCTTGGGTGTATGATGTGTACTGCCGTTTTTTTTTTTAATATGAATTTTAAACTAGTTGACGTAGATATATGATATCTAATAAAACTTACAAATGAGTCATTTTTATTTCTATTTAGATGTAGATTTATAATTATAATGCGAGCACATAATATTGTTAGAGGAAAAATATCGGATTATTTTTGTCTTGGATTATGTAATGTCAATATTAGTTTCCCAGTTTTTTACACATACTAAAATATTTTTAGGCCGCTGTGTGAATACACTATTGTATTACTAGTCATCATTGTGATTTTTCATTATGATTTTACAGAATAAACTATTCGCCAATGTAACAAACAATACCATTATGATTTTTTGTTTAATAAAATATATCAAGAAATGCTTTAAATGATTTTCTTTCACTGGTTACATGGGCCTCAATATTCCATTTATTATTATATTTAAAATTAATGCCTCATACCTTCTTTGTAAGCACAAAAAAAACATCTAAATTTATTTTGTTGCCTTCAAACTGGCCCCATCGAGAGTAATATATATGACCATACATACCACTTGGTCCGATCTTCATACATTTTCCGTAAGCTGATTGAGGTACCAGCTTTATTGGCTTATTGGGGTACTGGTAAACTCCTCATCACCAGTTATTATGCATTTCATGATGGTGGGGTCAAATGTGTTGCATGCTCAAAATATCAGTCAGGATTTTATAAACAAACTTAAATGTTATGTTGTTGGTATTTTCGACATTTGCAGAAGTTTTAGATCTGCCACACAGAGGCAAATCAACTACCATTTCTCAACTGTTGAATGCTTTATACCATTTATATGCCTATGTTTTGGACACACTTGACTTATCGTAGATCTTCTGCAACATTTTCAATGATCAACATGTGAAATATCCTTTGAAACATAAAATTACCATATTGATCAACTAATTTTTCAACAAAAACAGCTGATTTCAATACACTAAGGATAGGTTTTTCAATCACGAGATAAATTTTATCTATCGAATAAGTGCATTCTATTTTTCAATATCAGTTACCAAATTGAAAAATAGAATGCACTTATTCAACAGAAAAGAACATTTCATGATTCAAAAATCTGCCCTAAATGATAGCTCATGCTCAAATTATGAATGGTAACTCAGTACAGGACTATTACCTTACAAGAGATAAACAATATGGCAACATCTATAATGTTCAGCTTTCAAATTATAAATTCTGCATCCTCTTTACACAATGTACATCAAATTTTCAAATATCTTTTTTCACGAAACAGAAGTCAACGCAATAACATAACAGCAATGATCCATGACTGTACATGGAATATCATGGATAATGCTAACGAATGAGTTGCCTGACTGAAATTTATTCAGTTTATACGAACTAAGTCATTGTTTATACAGAATGTGTGCAAATTGTTGAATTTATGAGAAAGTCAATTAAAAAGTATAACATCCATTGTTAGCCAGCTAAAGGACTGAATGTTTTCAAACAAATATGATTGGATGCAAATTATGTACACTATTTTTTATTTTATTCGTTTCAGATAATTTGATCGGCCAGTGATGTCTTGGCTAAACAACAAATTTATTTTGATTCCGAGCGCACTTGCAGCTTCTGTTGGCATACTGTCTATTGTAAAGTAAGATACATGTGCATATTTACATTATAAAACTGATTTCAATTAAATACTGTAACTTGGTTATAATGGCCTCGGATGTTATGTCAACACGGATGTAATTTTTATTTTATTTATTTACAATACTATTTAGCACCATAAAAAAACAACAAATATTGAGAACAATAACAAGCACAAAAATTATAATAAGCACAAAATAATATGTAAAATAATGATAAAAAACAGTGCATAAAGAATAATACATAACTATTGAATTTATAGAAAATAAATAATGTAATATAAAGGAACTAATAATCACTTTTTAGTAAGTCCAGCCGAACTGTACTAGTGTTGACGAAAACCCGTTTTATCGTCAATGATTATTGGCAATCTCGGTTATAGCATCAATTTCTGGGATCCCTTACAGCACAGTATATACAAAAATGGTCAAAACTGCATGCGTTAGCTAAATGTTTACCCATTGTTTTATGGCTGGCGACAAGACGACAGTCAGTTCATCAAAGTCAGTCGCAAATCAAACATTATGCAATAGGAATTCACACACGTCTCGAGAACAATCCTTCGTTTGTAGTTTTCCTTTTTGAATGAACTCTGTGTATTAACCTTAATATTGTTAATTTGATTCCATGGTTGTTCAACCTATATATCGACAATCGCATGAAAGAGTTAAAGTACAGAAATGAATGGAAGGAAAGTATACTGTTTATTGTATGCAGATGATGCAGTGCTAGTGGCAGAGAATGAAAGCGATTTACACATGTTAATTACCAAGGTATATAAAGTATGCAAGGGCAGCGATTTTCTGATGAATGGTAGCAAATCAAAAGTAATGGTATTTGGGTAAGGCCATGGAAAAACTGAACGCAAAATAAAAGTTGATAACGAGGAATTAGAGCAAGTTGAAGAATTCGTGTACCTGGGAAGTATGTTCGTGAGAGATGGTAAATGTTAAGTGATATCAAAAGGCACGTGAAAACTGGAACAGAATGAATGGTGCACTAAACAGTGTTATATCAAACAAGAAGCTATCCAAAAGCAGAGCAGTATCCAAGCATAGTGGTCGGTTGGCAGTGCATAACAGAGTATTGGTGCCAACTTTGATGTACGGAAGTGAAGTGTGGACATGGCAGAGAAGGAATGAAAGTAGAATAAATGCCATTGAGATGAGATCTCTTAGAAGAATGTGTGGTAAAACAGT
>JAPMAF010001807.1:0-10441 GCA_026537445.1 Silvatares holzenthali | reverse complement strand
TTATAGTAATATATATCATAGTTATGTAATTAAGTAATAAAATAATTTAAAGTGATAATTAATATGTTGATACGTATATTACAACTTAGAAATATATCATATATGTTTGTCGTATTTAACAGCGCCCGTGAGGTGATATTCTCACGAAAACGACGCTATATAAGTTATCTACGTTAGTAATAATAATGTTACTTTTTTACTTATAAATCGGTATCACATAATTTTTGCCTATATCCATATTACGATGTACAATAAAACCATTTATAAAATTGTCAAATTGTCAATGGTTGAATTAAAGTAATATGCTGAAAGAATGACAAAAAATGATAATAACAAAGTTTTAAAATGCTTATCTTGGAAATCATTACTATCAGGATTTTTGCTTCCAACGTGATTTTCTTTCTTTGAAACTGCTGATGTGACAAATTTAATATGGAAACTATGCGGCAGACTCCAGCAACCTCGATTCCTCGACAGAGCGGATACATTCGAACCATTTCATTCTTTGTTTTCCCCCGAACATTTTTTTCTCGTTTCGATGGCTGTCCCCGAGCGGTCGATTTTATTTTTTCCCCGTCCTGCGAGTGCATCTCGACCGAGACTGAGATCTGACGTCCAAAATAGCTCCCGCGATGAGACAATTTGCATTCCGCCGCCAGAGAACTGATTCCATATACCTAGATGCCGAGTGCTGGGTACCCGACCATCTCATCTCACACACGTACTGTGTTCTTGTACCGAATCGGTGAATTGACACAGCGTATAAACAGACTCGCTTATCTTATTGTACATCACCCACTGTAATGATTTTAAAACATCATCTAGCACACAAGAAGAATCAGCGCAGATCATTAAATTGCTATAGAAAATAACGTTAAATATTATAAGAAGAAACATACTATGGAAGATGATAAGAACGTAAGATTCAACATGAAATGATTCAAACAATAATAATCATTTGACTATGAAATTTTCTTATTGTTATGGCATAAATTATACAGCTAGTAAAAATATACGAAATATTCTAGTAAATTAATTAAATCGGAAAACTGTTTGTAATACAAACATCATATATTTTAGACCTGTTTTTCTTTTCCGAATTTCTCAATTAAAAAACATGACTTTGAACATTTAAAATGCCACCGATATTCTGCTAAAATTCGATTCCGATATCTTCATCGGATGTTTATGCAGAGACCGAGTCGGAGTATACATTGCATAAAATGATGATGGGAAATTATTTACTTGAAAGGCTCAAATAAAATAAAAAAGGTATACCACGGGACTTCTTTTTGTCCTCATACATTGTTGCGGAGAAATGAATCCTATAGCTTCATTCCTCATCCAATACGTCACATCAAACGTCGCCACAAAGAGTTTTGTTGGAAATATTTTTCCGATGGTGACTTTTTTCTCGTCCGATTGAATAAACAAGCGGAATACGCGCCAATGGGATGACATAGGGGTACTCGGAGACAGGGAAGCAGAGAAGAAGGGAGACAGGGTCTCAGCTCGCGAGGTAGCGGTAGAGAGGCAGAGAGGCAGAGAGGCAGAGAGGTAGAGAAAGACAGAGAGACAGAGAAGAGCAGGCACACGGGCATCCGATACGCGATACGCGGCTGTGCCAAATTAATTTAGTGTTTACTGTCAGGGAAGTGCCAGCATTTTTGACAACATGACGCTAACTCACATACTCTGTCGTCTTGAGGCTGACAGAAATAGATCGTGCGACAAGGACGGCGACAACAGTTTCGGATAATGGCCGCGAAATGCGAATGTACCGCCGTCGAGACCACGAATCAAGATGCTATCCTTTCGATAATAACATTCAGATACTCGTACTGGTGTCAGCTGTGCGCGCATGTATAACAAACAATATACGTATAACAATATCAATATAACCGTAATTGATCCTTGTAGAATTTTATTTAACGACGACTTTGATTTACAATACTTGAATTTTATATCTGGTTCGATGGGCCTTTTAGTCTTCTGTGCAGAAACCATTTAGAAATCGAAAATCATTTATTAATAAGAAGAATGTGAAGAACATGTGGAGATGAGGAAATGGTAAGATGAGTAAATCTTATGGAATATTTAAATTTATTCGTGATCAATATTATGAAACTGGTACACTTATTTACTTCTAATACTATACTAATAATCTAATACTTTACTAATAAATGTTACGAGCAGATTCGTAGACTCCTAGTAGACTTCTATTATTGTTGTACTTGTAGAATAGTATATTTGTAGACTAATAGTGTCTATCGGAACAAATCAAATAATACTTTATTGAAGCGAAGGTTTTTGTCAGCACTACAGTACCTCCACATGTCGCGCGGTACTAGTATGAGACGACGCTATAAAGCTTTGATGGCTACTTAACTAATAAGACGAGTGCAATTTATTTAATAGTTACATCTATTTTTGAGTTTTTGTACAATTGCTGAGCACACTACGGGCATCGCTGCTCCGCCTAGGTGGGCGCCCTCGTCTTCTTCCGTAGACAGGCCAACAAATGCCCCATACAGATCTGTAATGTTTCCCATCTATCAAACGGGGAAAAAAGTGATTGGCAAGGATAGTAGTTGTGAAGATCCAATGCGGACCCCCTACGGCCAACGCAATTAAGTAACAGAACACTTCCAACGTACATACGAGCGCGCCGTTCGTGTGGAACAGTTTCCAACCATGATCGGTTACTTAGTGATGCTAATAAGTCAAGAAGAGATATTTTAAAGACCGTTTCTTTTGATTGCCTTTTGCCGTATTACAATAACTCTCGTATCCTGAAGGAATACAAAGCACGTAAAGAAAGGCTATCGATTGAATTGAAGATTGCTGCGCTTTATGCTTGCGTTACTGAACTATCATTGGATATTATCATTATGGAAATTATTATTGTCACTCTTGATAAGCGTCATCAGTGACAACTCAGTTCGTGAGTAACTACCATCAACTTTTTCTTTTTATCTGCCTTATCCCATCTGCTTGGGCTTAGATCTCCGAGATCGTAAATGCCAGCCACCTGTTAAGCGTCATCTCTTAGTCAAAATCACCCTGTTTTAAATACTTTTGAATCTTTTCTCATCACATGGCTCGTGGGTGACCTCTTATTTTTTGGGCAGTAGATATTTTTAAAGCCTCTTTCACGACGTAGTCATCGTCTCTTCTCATTGCGTGACCGTACCGTCGCAGTCTGGTATTGGATCTACTTTTAAACTATCCCTAACGTAGGTATTACGTATTTCAACACCGCCTACACATGACGTGCAGCTTTTGAGCAATGATATTCTGCAAGGATTCCTTTGTTCTGCACTCGTTTCCAATTTCGCGATTTGCGAATTGGTCATATTAATTGTGGAGACTATGATATCGATTCGTTAATTCACTATAGCGAGAGATTTAGCACGAGAGACCGAGTTAAGGTAACATATCGGTCTATACGAGGAACGATTCTAATCCGAGATCAAAGATCCAGGTCGTCTTGTTAGCAGTCGACAGTGAGCGGTAAGCGGTGACCGGTGACTGATGAGCAGTGAGCAGTGAGCAGCGGGCACAGTGAGCAGCGAGTATCTAGCCGACTGGACGAGGCGGGCAGATCCACCGGCAAGCGACTGTAAAGAGGGTAACCGCCTCGTAGCGTGCCGTGGTGTGCCGCGGTGTATGGTAGTCAGGTGATGCCGCGGTACGAGCGCTAGGCCAAGTATTGTTTCAACCAGTTCTGATGGCAGCGGGGGTCGAGCTATCTCTCGGGCCACCAGCCTTTGTTGCACCGCGAGTACCATCATTCAAAACCCGGGGATTCTTTACTGCCGCGCCGGAGCTGAGTCGTGTTAGGGCCGCTGTAGGATGAACTGATCCGGTACGATCGTTGCATCATTACACGAGACCGGGTCAAGTCGGTTGTCTGTCATTGGACGTGGGACGTTATTGTCGGCCATTGTTGTTACTGCTCTGTGCGTCGGGAAGGTTAACCCTATTACTGCCAAACAATGATACATCGGTCCTTGTTACATTATCGCGACAGACGATCTCATGTTTTATCCGCGGCTGGAGAAATGCTACGGTGTCGAGGAGTCCGATCCCGTTTCACGTAATGCGAACACGAAATGTCGGGTTTTTCGTTATTCTGGCGATATACGAGTAGGTATCGTCGAAAGTCTCGAATTAATACGCAAACAGTAAAGTCTTCGCGGTACATATCCGTATTATCAAAATAACATCACAGTTGGCAAAATAACGAAACCCGTGCGCTATTCGAAGAATGTCATATGTCGCCAAGGAAATCACGAATTTCGTATTCAGATACGCTATTTATAATATTTTAATGTGGATATTTCAACATTTTCCACCCAGTCGATCCATTTTAGAGACCGCTTCCGAACAATCTCTCTCGCAGAATGTTTCTTTTTGCACAGGCGGAGTGCTGCGTGAGTCCTCCGTGGGCGGCTGAGATGAATTCCTTTCAGAATCAGAATGGCCGGAGTCCGCGGTCCGCGCTAACAGTTCTTCTGCTGTTTGTCAAAACTTAATTGTTTGCGGAGCTCGGCTGGTTTATATTACGTTACCTCTGCGAGCGTTGCGGGCGATCCGATACACCGCGGGCCCGGCGCGGCGCGGGCCGGGCCCGCTCGCTGTGGCATCCTGGTAAACCATTGTGAGATAATCAAGATGGCTGGGATTGCGCGAATTCGATAATATAATAACGCCTATTTATACGAGTATTTACCCGTTCCGCAAGCGTTCCGCAAGAGTTCCGCAAGGAAGTGAGTAAACTGTCTGGCTATTTTAAACAGAGAAAGGATAGAGTGTGCAAGTGGTACCGAAAATAAATTTCGTTCATTCAAATTATAACTAAAAAATTGAACTCGCAACGAAAGCGATGTAATAATAATCTTATTTCTCTTAAAATCTCTCATTTACCCGACATACCGAGATCACGATTTTATTGTAACTGAATACTATCTGAAACACAAGACATCCTATTAATTATCGTGTGAAAGGTAATACCTATAGATATACGCTAACAATGTTGCTATTTATTTATCGCATAAATGTATTTACAGTTCGTAAGCCTCGTATTTAGTTCCAGTCCACGAGAATACGCGGACAGTTATCGCTACGTATATCGTCATTGCAAACCTAGGATAGTTTTGAGAATATCTCGCGTGCGAGCTTCGCCAAACTTCGGGAGATTAAGAAACACTGTTTCGAAGTGACCCGACCACACAAATAACATATCATTATTCGTAGTGAGTGGGAAAATGAGAAATCCTCATTATCGCTTTCCTTAGACATTAAGAGAGATTGATCACTGGATTTTGCAAGAAGAGAGTACCTATTTATCGGTGTAATAAATTTCTTAAAAAATCCTACGTTCGCTTTGTGTTTTCAATTAATGGTTATTTATGTCCGACCGTGTCCCTCGAGCAATTTAGAATATTATTAATATCTCCGAGTAGATGAAGGGAACTGACTACACATGATACGGGAATACGGGGACACGGGACATCTTAACATATTTCAGAATGTCAACAACACAAAAATAACGTTTACCACCAATTTACATAGTTCGCTCTCGTATCGGTACCGTATTCCCATCCTCTCGTCTGTTATACCTACAATACATACTCATAAATTATGCTGGCATTATTCTAGTCGCCGCAGTACACCCGTGTTCCTTAATCCATCAGTGTGATCATTGAGTGAATACGAGCATGCAGAGGAGTTAAACTATATGACTGTTTCACGAAACATCGTGTGCAGTTCATAGGAAAAGATTTTCGTAAATCCACACAATGCACCGCACCAAAAGAAAATCGAGAGCAATACGGAACATGAATCTGAAAATATAGTAGGTACCAATATTTTCTAATCTGCAAATATTTTAACCTGCAAAAACATTAAATAAGATATTTTAGTTAAAGCTGTACAAGCTCTTGAGGTGATTTTTCACGAAAACAGCGCTTAATAAATTATCCATGTAATAATAATAATAATACTTCAAAATATCTTAATCTTAGTTTGTCGAATGTGAGCGAGTTCTGAACCAAATGTAAGAAATGTGAGAAGAGTAGAATGTATGCTATTAAGGATGGTAAGTGACCAAAATAATATCTTCACGCAAAAACATATTCAGTTCAACAAAATCAGTGACACCAGCTTCTGGAAATAAATTTTAAACACTCATAGATGGAGTCACACATATAGAGGACAAAGAGCTACTAACTATTGAAGTTATTTAAATGGAAACAATGTACTTTGGGGTTAATGTCAGAATTTATTAACTTGATGTCGGTACTGAGAAAAAGATCAATAGTGGTTTGAAATCTCAAAGCGGGGGTTGAAGATTCGAACGGTGTTAGTGTAAATAAGTAGAGTCTAGCGAGTTTTCTACTTAGATGCGAGCTCCAGCAGCCGAATATGATTCGAGAGATTGAGGTCCTTTATGAACAGCCCTAATTGCAAGTATCGCGTGTAAATGGGTGTTCCGCAACGGTTCGCGCACCATCGATGCAGCACTTCACATACGAGTATGATTTCATTTCATCACTCGGAGATCCCGCTGTGCAGTGGGATGGCTGGCTGCTGGCTGGACGATCGGCTAGTCGGACGGTCGGATGGCTGGCCCATCTCAACCGAGATATCTGGATACTCGTATCGCGCGAGGGGACGCTCTTCTCCTCTCGTTTCCCGTCTCCCGTCACCCGGCTTCCCGCTAACCAGTCATGGAGACAGACCTCTCCGTGGTTTCGATGACGCGAGACATCGTACGGAGCAGAGGTATCATACAAGCGACTACACCCGTATTTGGAATCTACGCTAAACTCTATGTCGGCCTATAAGTCTTTCTTGCATAAATTACTTCTCGTGGTATTCGCGTAAGACTTTAACAAGAAGCTCGACTTACATTCTGAATCCGCGAGTTTTACAAATATTATTTGATTTACATTACTTGCGTTCGTTATTTACGATCGTAAATGTCTAATTAAGCTGCTAAATGCAAAAATGTTTCTGAATGTAATGCGCCGTACAGTAATATACGCACATAAATCATAGAAATTATTTCATCCATATTTGAAAAGCATCAAGTTGACCATGTTGATGCTCTTAAAAAGCATTTAAATTAATATTTGCATCGGAACACTAATATTTTGGGAGCGCTTACAGCGCTGAGGAACAAGAACGGCAAATCCACGCACCGAGACTCGTACATGACCAATTTAGAATAAACTAAAATTAATATTAATCTAATTAGTAACTTTTATTGCAACAATCGGCTCTATTTCAGAATATCATCAGTTCTTTATTAAAACTAAGAAAGATTTCATTTTATTTCACATGTAAAAAATTTCATAAAAATTCTAGCAACTTTTTAATAATTTTACACATGCTAGTGTAAAATATAAAAATGAATATTTAATGTATGGGCCATGTATTCTCAGATTCTTATTGTCTCCTTGATGTTCTTGTCACATTTACATATTAAGACCAGATTGATTCGTTCGTTGCCTTTCGCGAAGAAATGTTCAACAACAAATTCTGTGTCCTTGATTCGAGCAAGTCACGGTCTGATATCCTCATATCCATACTCCGTCTGATGCTCCATTCAACCTTTATACTTAGAGACCGGCGATCATTATGTTAATGCATGTATTTTATTACAGATGCTCTTAATAATTCATGTCATTGTGTCAGTTTTGCTGTAATCCATTTTTAATAGCACATCGCTACTGCATTTTTCTGACAGTTGACATGTATTTAACGTTGAAGAACCACACAGAATATGCAATTACAAGATAATGCATCACCATTTCTTTTGCATTTAGTGTATTACGTGATAATTACTAATAATTACGCGTGGGAAAATGAAACGATCAGAGATATTTGCATGAGGTGCCTATAACGCAATCGTTTTTTTTCCTATTTGAATGCATTGTGGAATTTTCTATGCAGACAAAACTGAAAAGGAAAAGATGACTGTGCTTAAATGAAATTTATTATTAGAGCTAACGGGTAAATTACCTATGCCAATAATTATTTATACTAACTTTTTCAATTACCATTACGTACTACCTACTTTCAAAGTAATATTTGAAAACATAATTAAACACACTTTCATAAGAAAGCTCATTCAATATAGAATCGAATTGAATCTTAAAAGCATGAGATATACTATAAAAATTTGAGAGTTCTGTTTTCTTTTTTTTATTTTTTTAATTTTGCGTATCTAGTAAGTATTTTTTAATCTTTAAAGCACTATTACAGCACAATAATTGCGCAAGAAATAATTCAAAATCACAGAACATACTCTACATCACAGTCTTAAATTTGCAGTTTAACCAAATAAAAAATAAAAGGAAAGGGTATGTTGAAATGGGAGATCGTTAAGAGATCACTAAAATAGACGGAAGACTAGAGCGCAGCAAGAGTGTTATTCAATTGGTATATTTTATTATTTAAATATATCAAATTAATTTGCTTTTGGAATTCGCCAAATGATTCGTTATATTTTGATATAAATAGCTTATATTAAAATTTCTGGTAAAACTGTACTAAATGACAACTTGTAAATTAGTGTAAGAAATCTTAAACAATCTATCTGGTTATATTACAATAAAATCAAAGAAACAAACGATAAAGACCGACGAGATTTGCAAACGTCAAAAAATTCACTGCACAGTTTGTGAAGACATAAACGTTAAATAAACGACATCGTAAAACTCTACCGGGTTGCACCCTCCTGGTTGCTGGGAGCCTCCCGCTGTGTCCAGTCTCCCGACAAATAATAACAACGGTTACATCTGTAGATCCGGGAAATCTCAGTACAGCCAGCGGAGAAAATTACATCCGAAATACTTAAAACGGGATGAAATAACGGCCAAATTGAAGGGGATGCCCCGTGGCTACGTCCGTTACAGAGATGAATTTAAGATGAATGCGAATTATGGGCGCAATACTGCAATGTCTTCCTCAGGGTCAAGGCACTCAGCGATACAAGGGTGGGAATTCTAAGTTGCTGCTTCGCATATCACGTTAATAGCTAACAACTGAACAACTAACCGAACAATAAAGTGACTTTTCAATACTAAAACAACATGTAATTTCATCAAAATTTTAATGAATAACTAACATTATCGTAAATAATCAGATTGTTGATTATCCTTGGATAATGTCAATAACCACATTTGATTGGTCACATCGTCTCAACTCTATCTCTGAATCTTCTACAAAAATCTTTCTCTAAATTTCATAGTATTCGTCTCGCAATGTAATAGAAGAATTGATGCAGTTTGCAGTGATGCAACATAAAGATGCGACGTACATAGAATTAACTAACCGAAATAAATTGGAACCTCACTGGATTGAAGAAGTTTCAAAAACTCTACGGGAAGTGGAAGAAATATGGTAAATTATAATCATTAAAATGCTTTGAAACACAACGTGATTAGTTATTAAAAAGTGTGTCAAAAATTGTCAAATCAAATCAAAATCACGCCAAAGATGCTGGATAAATGTGTTTAAGAGTTAACGGAAGATGAAGATATTAATCCTAAGAGAGTTGAGAGGAGACTGAGAGGTGATCGTATCTATCTGCCCGTGGAGTAATATTCAGGTCCGTACCTGAGCATCGGCGAGCAGCCACGCAGCCACGCAGCTTGATGGAGCGCTAAGTGGATCCGTTGGAAGGCGAGGGAATAAGAGAATATTCAGTCAGGTTCACGCAGCAGGGGTCTGATCGCCCGTCCGATCCAATTATCCCCTTATTTGTACCGTTCACAGTTTTCTTTTACTTTTTACTCCGCTCATTATTATTCCATCCCTCTTCGTTTCGAGTAGATGAATCGCGTTTTACCGGATAATAAAGCGAATGTACGCACACATGCACACGTACATACTCTCTTTCTCTCTCTCGCTGTGGACCGGCAATCACAATTAACACAACTTTGCGAGAGTATTAAGACATTAAACTGTTGCGGATTCGGAGCGGATTGCGGAGCTGTTTGCGGATTCCGATCAAGAAGATTATTCATTTTATTTCTCAATTGTGAACTTAAAATTTGTTGCAATTGTCATCTATTTCATTTCTCTACACCTTCGTTTGAATATCTGTATGTCAAATACAAGTTTTAATTCGTTACTTTATAAAAAATCTTCTTTTAATTGCATGCCTGTGTTCAAGCGTAAGGGTCCACCGAATTATCACACTTTCTTCTTCTTTCTTTCGCACCCTCTCTTCAGTCGATTTCGTCATGACTGAGGGCTGTGAATCATCCTTCTCCATTCTTTTTGGTTCTGAATAGCGGTGGGCATCACTTTGATTAGATCCAAGATCAAGCGTAAGGGTACACCGAATGATCACACTTTCTTCTTCTTTCTTTCGCACCCTCTCTTCAGTCGATTTCGTCATGACTGAGGGCTGTGAATCATCCTT
>JAPMAF010001806.1:0-10442 GCA_026537445.1 Silvatares holzenthali | reverse complement strand
CATATTTAAATGAATTTTTTTTTCGCTGTTTTTTTGATTTTTTAAGCATATTTTTTTATACCTTAAAACCTGAATACAAAATGCATGTTTTAAGAAAATGCATTTTTAATGCAGTAGTTGTATGATTACATATAAGGACAAGTAACAAATAAATGCAGAAACATAAAACAACTCATTAATTTAAGGTGAGAACACAGTTGAAAGGACAAAGTTACTCTACGTAACATATTATAAAAAACATGAAGTGTTTTGAGACCAGATTTGAAAATCCTTACTTTATTTAAGGTGATCATAGGAGTTCCACTGGGGTAGATCTATCACGTCCGAAGACGCTATACAGAGTAAGGATAAGAAGTTGGCACCAGTTTTGAAAAGCACCAAGTTAAAAGTAAAAGGAAACTGGCCAGTCGTTTCGGACAGATTCACACTAAAAAGATTTAGTCAGCCTCTTAGTTCTCATTCGGGATATGCCCACCGCAAATTGATGAAGCGAGATGGCATGTCTATTGGCTTTGCCGGAGGAATCAGCGCTGCTAGTTTCTGAGAACAAATAGATCATTTGCATCCTTCTTCGATGCTCCAGCGATTGAAGGTCATTCGTGAGTGCTGCGCATCAGATGGATGGCGCGCTTCAGAATGGAATGTAGAAGGTTTGACCAGAGATGATTTCCGAGTTCAATTGATGAGCACACTTGGGGTTTATGATTATTGTGTGTGTGAAGTTGATGACTGTTGAAAAACCTCCGAGCTCTGTGTATTACACCCAATTTCCTAAAAGCGAGCTTCATTCTGGTCTTGAATGCACTCCGGAATCTGTGTTCGTTGATCGTGTTGATGTCTATGTGATCATTGTTTGGGAGAACACTACTTCCAAAAGCGATTAAGTTACTGTTAGACCATTTTTTTATCGTATTCAATACATGAGAAATGGATTAATAGTATTCAATATAACCGCACATGTAAGTGCTGTGTAGCAGTCGGAGAAGAGATTGAACACCTGGCTATTCAGTTCTAGTCACGAAACCTGGATAAACCCATTTCACGTGGTGTATATTACTGAACGGTGGTATTGCTCCAGAGCGATACAAGATCTTCCATTCTTTTCCAGTTCAGAGTGAATTTACATTTTTAAATGCATTATTTTTCTTGTTTTGATTTTTTTTAAATATATTTTACACATATATTTTTAAATCTGAATCAAAAAAAACATTTTGAAATTATTATTTTTTCTCTCCGGCGAGATCCGTGTTTCTCCAGAGCTTGAGTAAAGTATCTTAACCATTCGACCACGAAGCCGACTTAGTACTTGCATAGCTAATTGTAATGATTGTTACAAATAAATATGGTAATATCGCAGCATCTCTTGTGTAGAATAAGTATATTTAAAAAAAAAGTTGTACATATTTGAGTTTCCGAAACAATTTATGAAACACATTTTATGATATAAATGGGTTATCATTAAATCACCAATAGCCTTAAGCGCTATATATAGGCCATACACGATTAACGAAATAGATTAGATAATTAAGTATATTGATTAGACTTAACCGTTTATAGGCGTAACCGATTTCTAGAACGTATTCAGTTTTCTGATTTGTTAATCATATTCAGACTTTCTTTTACCTGAGATTTCAGCTTAACAGTTCAAAGGCGTTTGGCAACTATATCTGAAAATGATGATGTGTATATGTACAAGTGGATGCATGGTGCGGTGCAGCACCGTGTTCCCGACGCTGGATAATCGACTTGATCGGTTTCCTCAACGGTTATAATAGGAAGAATGCTGAGTGGACATTCATTGTAGCTGGAACAAAAAGGTTAAATGATCTTCCAGCATCGGTATAAAAAGTCAGGCGCTCTTGAGGTGATTTGTAATCACGAAACAGCGCTATATAAATCATCATATAAATAAATAAATAAGAAATATCTCGGATCTTCATTTCCTTTACAAAATTATCAATGGACTTATCGAAACGGCTTCTCTCAGTGGTCTCAATTTCTACTGCAAAAATCCCCGGTTACGTAACTTAACTTATTTCTCCCAAAGCGGCATAGCAATATTTATTTATTTATTGGATGATTTATATAGCGCTGTTTCGTGATTACAAATCACCCCAAGAGCGCTTTGACTATTTTGAGCAATAACATTGCTCAAAATAACCCCGTGAACCGTATGTGTCGCTTCTATAATAAGATATGCCATCTGCTAGTATCGGGTTGGATGTTTTTGGTTCATCATATATGACCTTCAAAAATAGTGTTCATCGCAACAAAGCTCACATAAATTGATGAACCAATACAATTCACATATATTTTATTCAATCTCCAGGCAAAGCTAAATCCCCCAGAGTTTGGGACATTGACTGCCACTTTCCACTTCCCGGTGCAGTTAATATGTACCTACTACCTACCTACTTTTGTCTTGTTACTGTTATTTCTTTTTGCTCGTAACAAAACTAATTAGTTTATAATTTTTAATTTACGTATGTTTATTGATTTGTGTTTGTATATTAATGCTGAGGATACACGTTATAGGAGGTTTGACAAGGCTTTGTTTATTCTATGTTTTTAATATGTTTCTACTTATGTAAAGCCGTCTTTTTGTGTCCCAAATAAATAAAAAATAAAAACTAAATAAACAATTCGTCTAAGATGATTGTTATAGACTGACTTAAAACACATTTTTTAAATCGTTTTATGAAGAGCAAAAAGAGTACATTGGGTTCGAGTAAATTATCTTTGCTGGTAACAATATTATTAAAAACGTCTATTTGTATACCTATCGTGTCACAATCGCGTTTATCCAAAGTAGACACGTATTCAAATAGTTTTAGGTAGTCGTGTTGTGTTGTAACACTTTGTTTGCCAACGTTTCGGACCACATTGCAGTGCCCATCTTGAGGGCGAGTCTGTCTGTGTTAAAAAGGCAGTACAAAGACAGCCTCGCCCTGAAGATGGACACTGAAATGTTGTCCTAAACGTTGGCAAATAAAGTGTCACAACACATAACTACCCAAAAGTCTTTGACTTGCGAATCTTTTGGTCGTGTAAGTGTAAGAAAATACATATTGTTTATGTTTTAATAGAAATATATTATATGCCAAACATGGATCGCAGGATGGTCAGTTGAGTCAAATGTCGAATTTTATAAAAAAATATGTAGTTGTGCTAAAGGAAAACGTAAAAGAAGCGTATCACAATGAAGATGTATTAATGCGGAACGGGTACGAGCGTCATTGATAAAATTAAGAGAAACTTCTTGAGAAGGTTTGGGCATGTTGAACGAAAGGACACAGAGATATTAGTACAGAAAATTTATTTTGCAACAATAACGGTAGATTAAAATGCCAGATTGAAGGAAGTGATGACACTGGGCAGCAAGCTGTGTCATTAATATCTTTGTTAATACGATATTAATGTTAATCTGCGGTGGAGAAGGTAAATTAAAACACCGCATTATGTCATTCTAGCAATTCATTACATTAAAACAATGACACCATAAGGAATTATATTTGGTACCCTTGATTTTTACAAGGCGAAGCTACTAAATTTTTAATGTGAATATTATTTTCAATAACACACTAAATTGATGTATTATTTTGTTTCAGGTAAGGCATTTCAAAGTTCATGGTGCCATAGTTACATAAAACACTAACAGGTAAGTGTGAATAATTATAAAGTGCTATAATCACTTTGCCAAACGATCTCCCGTTGAGCATTCAGCTGTCAGTCAAATACACTTCAAGTAATATTCTTTAGATGAACACACACGCGCATGACACTTCAAATGATTTATCGTCATCGATAACAAAAAATTAATGTGTCAATGGTTAGAAACGAACTTTTAAGATATTTATTGTTTTTGTTCAAATGAGAAATTGATGACTACAATTACCTAAGTAAACACGACACTCCTCAACTTCTGTTGTGAAGAGGTCACAATCATATGAAACTCTTAAAATATGATTTCTCTCCAAGAGTGTACAGTTGTATTTTTTATACTATACAAAATACCCCACGTTTATGCTGGCGTTTCTATTGATGAATAACTATTATTGAAAAACAATTAGATGCTCATAAATATTCAGTTGCTAGAGCACAGCTGTGGAATGAGCATCACTTATTCCTCCGTTAGTGTTTTCTGGAGAGCATGAAAAAAATTAAAAAAAAATATCTCAAGGGCGCTGCGATCATCGCTATATCATGAATGAGAACTAACAATCTTTCCAAATCTTTTATGTGATTTGGCTGTGGAACAATTGCCGATATCTATGTTTTCTCTCTAGTCTGTCTACAATCTTTTTAAGATACATGTTAATTTCTTTCTTACTGTGGATAGTGTAAGATCATCATGGAAAAATTACGATGCGAATTTTGGTGATGAGTTGGAAATTAGGGCATGATCAGATCAACTAAATTTTAATCGATGGCTCTGTTCGTAAATCGCAGAGATCGTAAATTGAAGAGATGTATGAACGTGGATAAAGTAAGATATTTATGTTAGGATAGAATGTTGTGCTTGCTCTCTGCTTACCTCTTAGAGGAAGCGTAGTATTACTGCACTACTATTCTTAGGTATCCTTACTTAGATTCTTCTAATTTCAATGATACGGGAACGAATGAAGAAGGCACCAAATATACAATACTATGTCATCGCAAAACATCTGATTAGAAACGCTGTAATGGTATGTAACGGTTTGAATTTGAGATATTTAAATAACATTTTGCAGAATAACATATGTCGTCGGATGTGGTTTTTAATCATGTGTATTAAGGTTAAATGTCTTCATTTTGTAATTGACAACTTTAAGATTCTCACGCTGGTTTGAGTAATCATAAAATAAAAACCAGATCGCCACGCCAAGTGACATTTAAATTCGGTTCATGCTTTTAAACAATATCGTTTCGCTATCAGTGTGGCCAACATCTCGTGAGATTTAGGTTAATCGATCGGGATGCTATTTGAAATGTATCCAAGTCAACACTGCTATCACTCCATGTCATACTATCTACAGTCGTTTGCGTCTCAAAACCAGTCAACCGAGGAGTGCAATAATCACTACTGATAATGTTCATCTCGAAACTATCGAAATGCTAACTTTGCTAATGATTCGTTTTACTAATTGGTCAATGCCTCTTCAGTCTTGCTACTGTCGTGTCTATGCGGGGTTCTTTGTTTCGAGGGTCCCGTTATAGATTCATCTTTAACTACTTCGCATCACTAGAGAAATTCATCTTTAACTACTTCGCATCACTAGAGAAATTCATCGTTAGAAAATTACATCGTAATAAATTTCATTTTGCTATCTAACTAAATGACCAACGTCAGAGATCATTTTCTTTTGAAACAGTTCGTGAATTGTTTTATTTAAACTAAGGTATCCTTATCAAATTATTTTAATATGTTCTGACTCAGTTTACTGCTAAAGAAGATTTTTTCATAATAAATATGTATAAATTTTATTCAGATGTAGGGGGAAATAAAACAACATAGCAAGCCTTTCGATTAATAATTTTTCATAGTACTGCTTTCTTATCTTCATAATAGTTAACTTCTCCGTAGTTTATTCAATCTTCCTCATTTATGTCATTTATTCAAGGTATTTTCAGCAACTACTACTCTCTCTGTAGTACGTTTTCATCTACATCGCAAGAGACAGCCATAAGTAATAATCAGCTCTGTTTAGAGATTAATGAAATATTTTGAAATATATCATACTGATCTTCTGTGGACAAATTTAATGTGACTTCTGGTACACCTACAAAAAAATCTACTATCTCAGAATATGAATAAATCAGGAAAGAGAATCTCGTGAGGTGTGGGTATAATATGTGTTTATTTTTATACGTAGTTTTTTTTTTTAAATAAAAATAGAGATATACAACACTGAGAGTGAGGTATATCAATATTTTGAACTATTTCTACACCAAACTGTAATGTATGCTTGTATCGCAAAAATATAATTAACATTATAAAGGAGTTAGAGCTAAATGACGTAAGACTGTAGTAGTCTTGACAGAAGATGAATAATTTATAGAATGTAATATGAATGCATTCACGATTGCGTTAAATAACACAACATTAAATGCTCCTCACAAACCTTTCTCCAGTTCAATGACTCAGAATTCGAGTAATGGGTGAAAGCAAATTTCGTTAGGTACATCAAAAGAGCACTTAGAGTTACACTATTCCAAGTACACACCTAATTGTGCAAAAACTTATCGTTTTTAAAATAAATTTCCTTGGGTGATATAATCTGAAAAGAACGGTCTAAAAAGTCGGGATTAAAAACCGTTGATTTATACAAAGCAAAGTCATTGAACAGACGCGAGCTTTTTCGTATCCAAACGTTATGCGCCATTGATATTAGTGCGACGAAGTGATTTCAGATTATCTCGATCAGTGAATAGAGAGCGCAACCCGGTATTAGAGAGAACGGGCACTACGCAGTGCACTAGCGGCGGGCTGTAGCGAGCACTTGCACAGACACAGGTACGTATCTCGGGCAGGTGCGTTCACCACGATATCTGTACGAGCATAAGCGCTTTATGGTCTTTGTTCCATGAAGGCAGTTGATCTCTCTCCACTGCCGCTGACGGGGAATATCGCAGGTGACAAAGAGTACTAATAGTGCACAACATCAACCGTGACGATCGGTCGTTACTATTTATAATACTGAAAATAGTTATAACTCGAGAAAAAAGCGCCGATGCTCTTGATATCATAAGATTATTTGAAATTGAAATTGTTCCCACTTTGTTTAGAACATTTTGAATAATGTGAAGTAATTACTAACTCAAATGAACGTAGATTGTAGATATCTACGATGCAAATGTCGGATACTTCCATGGCTCTGGAGAACGAAATGCTCACGTCTACATTAACATCAATAACAATTTGAACTCAAAAAACTATTCAATCTTGGGTATGGACACTTGTGTGGAAGATTATATCAACGGCACTCATCATCGTCATCTACATTTATAAGGAGAAGGAGGATTTCCCCGGATCCCAATACCGTCTGAGATAAATACTAAAATACACACCATAATTATTAACATAACATCATAGCATTTCATCATTACTATATCTCATTTTTGTTCGGTCACATTATGTAACTACTATACAATTGATGCAATAATTTAAACAAACCATCTATTTCTACAAAATGTTAAACAGATATTTGAATCTATTACTCTGCAGAACTCTTGAGAAGATATTTTTCATGAATACAGCTCTTAATAAATGAATCATGTAATAAATAATATTAAATATGATTTTGCTAAAGTGTAGATATCTGAAAACATTGCGACACTTGTGCGTAATACATGTATTGTTTTAGGAATGCTGTTTTAAAAATATATATTTTTTTCGATTTATAACAGAATATTAAAAAAAAAAAATCGGTAGCTGAGTTTTTTGTAATTAAAAAGAAACAAAAAAGGTTTTCGACTTCTGCTAGAATTATTATGTCGTTTTCTTAGATGAAAAGGTAAACGAACATTTTAAACAAAAGTATTTGAAACCAATTTGTCTATTTAAAATATAAAACATTTTTATACTGCAATGTGCAACTTAGTTGAAACATTTTATAAAATCATTTCACTATTGGTAAGTATATGGCCTGTAGTTTGTTTTGATACTTTGATCTTCTAGATTTATAGTAAAGCATTGAAAGTTAATACATTGTTGAAAAAGCTTAAAATAACGAACACTGTTATACTACTATCGATGTTATTGCGATTATTTATATTAACATTTTGCTTAATTTTTTGGAAATGAACGTGTGTATTGGATTACAAAACATTTATACTGTGTTTTTATAATAGTTTTAATGGGCACTTCAAAATAATTTTAATGTAGCGTTGCTTGCAACTCGTTGACTTATAAATGCTCTAAGTAATTTCAAAACATCACTTTGAGGCACCTTTAATAAAATTGAACCCTGAATTAGCATAACACCTAAAGGGATTCCGTGTTAATAAAGTTTAATATCTGCTTCCACATAAATGTCGGTTATCATTTATCAGGTAATTATGTGTTTTCTAAATGATTCGAAAGCGAGCAATGCGATGGTTTAGTTAGCAACCAATAAACTCGATAGTCTGGTTATGAATAAACTCGCAATAGAATCAATAACTATTATTTTTGTTAACGTAACTATAATCTAAGGTATTATCATAGACGTGAAAAGGCAAATTGGAATTCGTTAAGCCCGTATCAGACACATTTTATTGACCCTTCGTTTGAATAATGTATTTTTTATTTCAAGTACCGTGTCCTATATCAATTCGAGACTATTGTAAACGGAAAGCTTTCATAACGTGAACACAGCCGGGTTTAAATTTTAAATTGTAACTCTCGCATTGAATACCGTGGAGTATTATACAGCTTTTGAGCATCATTTCATCTTTTGTGATGTCAACTTTCGAATTTTCCCCGGTCACTTGTGACCCTACCGAGAAAGATTAATGGATAATTCAAACATTTTTATATTAGACAAATATTGCCCGTCGCTCAAAGATGCCAAGTACAATCGATCGTCGGTGTGCACATTTCAACACCATGCATAAATAATACATAGGAGTAGTAAAATTGCCGATTATACGCGATAGATTTTAAATGTATCAATGCAATCATTAAATAATATGCAATCATTGCATATTATTTAATCTCTTGTGTTATATAAATTTAAACAACCTGCACACTTGATAATTTTATTACAGATAAATTAGTTTATAGCAATACGAGCTATAAAATAGCAAATAATTGTATGAGAAGAATATTTTAGTTTATCGAGTTTATATCATTGAGTAATATTTTGATTTTACATTTCTTAGTATGAAATAGACTGTTTGAAGGTCTTCCGATATTTTCACTAATCCCATTATTTGTAAAAGCAATAAAGATAAACCATTACATAATCGTATCTTTTATTATATTTGCTTCTGTAGACACTAAGTTTGTGTGCAGTAAAAATGTGGGGTTTAAATTCAATGGAGAAAGTAAAATAAGGAATATTGCGCTAATATTTTTAAGCGCAATAAAAAAAACATCAGTAAAAAAAATTTCAACATTTGTGTTATTTTTTAAATCAAAGAGGAATAATAATGGTAATAGTGAAGTTGTTGAAATTGATAGTTATATGATAAAAACATTAAAGAAAATATAACAAGCAATAACTTGATGCTTTATAATGTAATTCAAATCTTAAACAATCATTTCAATTTATTTTGAAGCTTCTCACTTTAAATGACATAATTTCGATCAACCTTGATGAGATTTTAATTTTTCATTTCCAAAGAAAGTTTATCAACACGCAAGATTAAATTAATGTATCGTAATAAATGGACAGGTTAGTTCCCACATTAGTAATAGAGACATGATATGTTCGCTTTGAAACATGAGAGCGCAACATAAATAATGAGGTGTTAACAAATTTTCGTATCGTGCAGCGCAAAAATGTATTGTCATCCATCTTGAGTATTGTTCATTCGGTCGTAAAATAATAATGGTTGAAAGCGTAGCTAACCTGCTGTTTAACTAATCGGGAAAATGAAATATAAAACGAAGAACCACCAGCTTCGTAGGAGCAACTTTAAAAAAGTTTCAATAAAGACACAGTAAAGTTTTTAATAAAGACAATACTAGTATTTACACAAGTATATTATATTAGTATATTATAACTTGTCAAGAAATTAGTACTTTCATCCTTAGTTATTTTTAAAATAATATAAATATAATATAATAACAAATAAATATTTCCAATTCTTGAATATTATTTTCTATCAAAATATTTTTTATTTACTCAGTTTTATTTAACTTTGCCAAGTGAATTGGTCTGATGACAAGAAAAACCTTGTGCATTCATTGTTTGCCAGTCTGCCAAGAGTTGCGTCTAATTCCTTTGGTATTGTCGGAATAGTTGCGAATATGAAGTCGTACTGCTGACGGCAATAATGCCTATAATTTTCTACGTGACTAACTTGATGGAATGAGCTTAAAAAAAGTGCGTCTGTTTTCTTCGGGTACCGACACAATTTATATAAACTTTATTAAATGTAGTTTTTATGCGTTACATTCTATATTAAATGCCACCGATGCTTTCATAGCATTCTTATCCTAAAATGTGTCAGGCGCAGTAAGAAATTGCTTCGTTGCTTCGTCAAACGGATGGTTGACGAGAAAGAAAAAAATAAAAAAGGAGAATTATTCAAAGCCACATTTAAGATTCAGTGAGAAAACAAATTATCGTAAAAAATTCTGTCAATTTTTCTCATCGAAGAAGTTTTCTTTCCTCCTTTTGATTTCAAAGAATCTTCGCAATCTCTCTCAGTAAAGGAACTGGCATCTTGTATGAAATCATTTTCTTTCTTGTTGGCTTATAGAGAATTTGTTCTCTTTTACAATGAAGGTACAAGTATTTGCTTATATATATATA
>JAPMAF010001804.1:0-10446 GCA_026537445.1 Silvatares holzenthali | reverse complement strand
TACAGCGCTCTTGAGGTGATTTTCTCACGAAAACAGCGCTTTATAAGTTATCCGCAAAATAAATAAATAAATAAATATTTAGCCTCTATGGAAGGCACGCCACTGATTTGAACTAAAAAATGACTTTGCCTGTGCTGAAGTACAAGTATCACTGCAGAATCGTTTTTATACGATAAGATAAAAATAATCGTTCTTTAATCCTTCCTTCCTGAAACTTGTGTCGTTAGTACGCAGTAGATGTTTACGCGATATTTAATTAAACTTTAATTAAAATAATTAGTATAATTGTGACGGAGCTCGTATTTTTATGAAAATCGATCAATTTCACTGACAGCGTTAGATAACTTCGAGGTTATAATTAAACAGAAAAACTAGTCAAAATAATAGAAACAAAGATTACATACACTGGGTGATACGGAATTATTTCAGAATCTCAATTCAAAAGTTATTACTTAGGAATCTTCAATAAACGTGATTTGATTGTGAATTATTTAATTAATTAACATAACTTTTATCACAACAAAAGCGCTGTACATTATTATTTATTCCTTAAGAAATGTTTTTTTTAAATATGCGTTTTGAATCGGGCTTAAAATTATCTCAGACCGACGTATATATCGCGAGAAGGACAACTGGGGAAGAGAGAGCGTAATTTCATTTTTTTATAGGAAGAAAATAAAAAGCTGAGACCATGAATGAGAGGAAACTGCAAAAAGATCTCACACTTTTTTCTGTTTCGATTATGTGATGGGGTGTTTTCAGGGGATCATTCCATACCTACGGTCCAGACACAAAAATCCGCAAAGTTCGTTCTTTTATCACTTTTTGGATCTATCACTCTTCCTATAGCGGTTAAGAAAGGAAAATGCTACGGTTTACCATTTGCATTTTGCACCATAATAAGCACTTCTTACATGATAGTACGCGTAATGGAATTTAAAATTACAGCTTACTAAAAAACAAAGCTCAATACCATATTAAAACCATTGTGCATTTCAAACACGTTTATTTTGTTTTCTCATTTTTTATCAAACGTATAAGCTCACTTCAGACTCTTTTAGCACTCTAGGTAAGGAGGTTTAGAACTTCTTTCGTTTGGGTATCGAGATAACAAATTTCAACTGACGTGCGTATTGACGAGGAAACTTGATTCGTTTCCAAATACAATGGGGGCATGTGGTGGGACAGCAATAGCTCAAGCAAGCCAAAAACTTTTGGGTAGTCATGTCGTAACATGACACTGTTTGCCAACGTTTCGGAAGACATTGCAGTGTGGTCCGAAACGTTGACAAACAAATTGTCACAACACGATATGACTACCCAAAAGTCTTTTACTTGCGAATCTCTTGGTCGTGAAATTAACTTCAAAATATATACATCTTCATTTATATTACAACAAAGTCCCTATCCAGTTTATTATCTGAGTTAGGACACAATTAAGCACGAATGATCAAAGAAATCAAAGCACATATCGTCGTATAAATGAATGAGTATAAAACATATTCAATAAAAATTGCGCACTGAAATATGTACTATGTTCGTACTTTCGTATTATTTCTTTCTATATCGTATTATTATAAATAATATACTCGAGACTAAGTCAGAAGACTTAAAAAAATGGTTAAGTCAATTGCGCTATATCATTAACCAACGTTACCCAGCACTGGTGTCGCATATTCGGGTGTGATGAGTAATTGCACCAAAATGATAATAAACAAATCTTGAGAAATTTTGCCTTATCGCAATAATTGTATCAACTGCCTGATAACAAGATGAAAGAGTAAAGTAGAGCTAATTTAAATTATTAAAAAGAGGTTACTTACATAGGTAAAGTACACACATAACATAACCCCATTTCACGATAGAGGTAAGCAACGTGAATGGAACGCCACCTGTCTGTTCTGACATGCATTCCTTACTCGCTCCACATTAAAGCGATTCGTTAAGAAATTGGGAAAAATGATCTTGCAAAGTTCTTATAGGCCTTCCACTTATATTCGCGCTATAGATCTGTTTGTCCAAACCATCTCAAACATTCTTTCTGTTTATGGTTGTTGCTTTTAATTAGCATTTGTTTCCGATATTTTCGATTCTTATCCCATTCCTGTCTTTACGCACATTCGTCTTAACGATCTCATCTCCCCTGTAAATACAGGGAAGATGAGATCGTTAAGATGGAAAGGAAGAAAGATAAAAAGGAAGATCGAAAAGATAAAAAGGAAGAAAGCAAAATAAATATTCTGCTTTCATCCTTCTTCTGCCTCGTTTCGCTGTCAAATTGCAAGGTAGTTTCCAAGACTCCAATACGTATTGCCAACTGTAATTTTTAGAGCAATTTATTACGGATTATGAAGTGCATGGCGCCGTTCACCTTATTACCGGTAGTTACTCTTATCTAAATATTTGGTTGATGTATGATCTCTCGTGAACATTGTGCTAAGATAAGTAAACTCATTCACTTGTTCAAGATACTCGTCGTTCACGAGAATCTGACAACTAATCACTTTTTATCTGTTTCAAAAATCATCACTTTATATATACATCTTTAAGCCATTCTATAAGCA
This sequence comes from Silvatares holzenthali, assembly GCA_026537445.1. Lineage (NCBI taxonomy): Eukaryota > Metazoa > Arthropoda > Insecta > Trichoptera > Pisuliidae > Silvatares > Silvatares holzenthali. The sequence goes on along the minus strand of JAPMAF010001804.1, from coordinate 7,882 downwards.
TTCATAATACATCCTGCTAACTTTTATGAAATTGTTATATTTTTAATAACAAAAATAGAAAGTACTAAAAAATAGCTAACAGAAATCAAGAGGTGCCACAATTTGAAACACTAAAGATACGAGTACATAAGCATCTTTCACGCGCTCCTTATATCCAATACTCCCTGGGTCGACATTAGCGCAGCTCAAAAGCCTCGGCATTCTATACGATTCCCTATTCAATTTCCATGAAAACGTATCCTTCAGTGTCGAGCCAGCATAACCCTCGGTTTTATTGCACAATCTCGCCTCTTTAATAATCCGAATGTTCTCCGTTCTCTCTATACTGAACCTGGTTCTCACTACGTTTTGGAACCCACATAAAGCCTACGAACGAGTCCATAAAAATCGTCAACATTTGGATACTTTCCTATAAGTCCTTATACATTCGAATATTTCCCTTCCAGATTCCTTCAACGTACATATGCCAACTATTGATTTACTGAAAGTGTGTAAATTACTGCACACATCGTTTCAAAATCCGTAAGTCTTAGCTGCCTTCATTTTGCATGACCCAATAAATTACCTGCATTCTCGAAGTCACGCAATGCCCCTTTAGTTACTCATCATTATCGACAAACCTCACTGTCAAAATGCCTAGTAAACTGTTTATTTACCCAGCGCTCTGGACGTATATCTAGACTCACTGGCACGTCTTACAAAATCGCTACTTCCCTCTGCGACATCATAAATCGATCAGTCCTTATGCCGCTGTTAGTTTCTACCCTTATCCTATCCACTTCGGATCGACCATATTCTGTGTACATTTTATACATACATATTGTGCAAAAAGACCCCGAGCGATAGGATAAGAAATGAAACTACAAAAGAAATATTAATGCAATAAGCAATGAGATGGGCAAACTTGTGGATTAATAGATAGGAAATGAGGGCGTAAAAGGGTAGCATGAAAATAATGAACAGGACGAGAAATGTCGAAATAGCAGCGAATAGACAACAAACGATTACCTCACTATATCCCCTCTCGCCAACACCTAGAATGCAAATTCCTGCACGTACATGATTGAGTCATATGTAAAATGCTGAACCCTGAACCTCTAGTATATTTCGTATCAATGGCATCCCCATATGTTTGAGAGCTACCGTTATCACTACTATAATTATACTGCGCATAAAACTGAGTGCAAAAAGATATTTTCATTGTTCAGTTTGACCGATAGTAGCAACGTCGTGTCGTTATAAACATACTATATTACAACAAAGATCATGCGGGCAAATACATAAAAAATACCACTAATTGCTAATGGAAAATGTACTGGAAAATTAATTGTGGATATACATGACAAAACAATAAAATTGGTACAATTGTGTTAGCACTTATTTGTGTTATAACACTAAATATTTTATATGTTTCCTTCAGTACGGTTCGCATTATAGACCACGAAGGACTGGCGCATAAATGAAAAACGATTTTTATTATATGACGATTTATTTTCCACCATGCCTAGCACAGGGACTATCGGCAAATTACAGCCTCCAAAAACAACTAAACTGAAGCATCAGCCCTAGTTAAAATAATGAAAATGTGTAACAACCAATGAATATGATAAGAATAAAATAATAAACATTCTTCTTCAGCAATGGCAAAGATATATCTTCAATATAAGTATTCACCGACTCATAAAACATTTTTGCCAGTTGAAAGATGATCTGAGAATGACAGATTAAAGAAGACCCGCTAAAGCAAACCAATGGTAATTGAGATAACTGAGTGAGATGTATCGACAAACTCAAATCATTTATCCGCATATTGTACTTTGAAGGCATAAATAAGACTGGTATATGCATACGAGCAACATGTAAAATATTATAAACTTCTTTTAAAAATCTGTATGCATCTTGCATTCTACTTACAGCTTTCAATCGTGGGAATTAGATACTTAAAATACTATTATTTGATGTTTTTCGAGAATAAAATGAATATTCTGACAATTATTACAATAGAATCATTGTTGTACGGGAATCTTAACAGATTATTGAAATGGAGATACGAATATCCAGAACGATTGAAAACGTGTGAGAGAAGCCCATATTCAGAGACGATTGAAGATTTAGAATTTATGAAGATTTGTATCGGCATTGGAATTATTGTTGATATAGCATTAAAACACAAATGAAAACATATTGTTCATAATGAAAATAACCAGAAACAGTCACAAACGTAGCAATAAGGAGAATCATTACTAAGCGCTATTTAAAATGTTTATATGATAATATCGATATAAATGTGTTATTAACAACGATAGCACCAAGAAAGCATGGCAGGATTTAAATGACGTAACTCTGACGTATAATATCGCTACAGGTAATTCCGTTACGCATATTGGTAGAGTAGTAATCTGTTGTATACCATAAAGTTCTAAGAATTGAACGTAATCATACACTCTTAAATTTTAATAGGAAAACGAGATGATGCAGTCATACGAAATTCTTATAAGCAGGTTGTTGCTCTTTGAAATTAAGGAGCATTCTTAAGTAAGTAGTTGAATAAGAGCAAGAGAATTTATCGTGGAGTATCAAATGAAAAGATCAGTACACACGTTTTTGTTGCAGTGTGCAATCGAAAGAAATGCGCTTCAGGATGACTATACGATTGCTGGAAGGCACAGAACAATAAAAAGCCTACGTAAAGATAGCGATTTCACCAAACTATCACAGGGTCATCCGCTTACGAATTAAATATTCGTTTACTTTGGCTGAGGAAGACTAATCAATACTAGAGTATAATAGAAACCAATATTTATTGAGTATTATTTTCAAAAATTACTTTTATATTAAATACTTACAACTATGATATTATTGTAGTCAATTTCTCAAACATGAGCTGAGAAATCTATGTAAGAACGAACAACATAAAACAAAATCAATCATATATTTCAAAAATTCAAACGATCGCAAATAAAAATAAAGTTAGATTATTCATTACATCACGCCGCTTCCCCAAAGAGGTAAGCAGAGAGGACCGAATGCCACATCACTCTATCCTGACATACATCTTGTGCTTCATTCTCGTTCATACATCTCCTCATTCATGATCTGTGATCATTACAACAATGAACAGAGCCATCGATTAGAATATGGTATTTCTGTTCATGCCATGATTTTCTTGAATGGTCTGTCCCACCTTCTACATTTTAAAAATAATTGTTTTTATTTTTTGTCTAATACCACTTTATTTATTTTAGATGTTCTATGCGTTTCGAACCTTAGTGGATCATTACCAAGAACTTACTACTGACTATTTTATATTGTTGGTTGCCTTCAGCATATATGAGGTTAGTCTTTCTTCTCTTTCTTTTTTTCTCTCATCTTTGAAACGCTCGTTAGGTTGTGCGTTGAGTAACCAAATCTAACCTGTCAAAAATTATCGTTAGTAAGTTCTTGATGATAAGCCGTCGAGGTACGAAACGAGCAGAACACTCAAAATAAATAAAGTGGCATTAGAAACAAAAATTAATGGTTTAACTATTGTTCAAAACACGGCTTAATGGATACGATTACATATGGTAAGATCAGATTGCTTAATTTATTGTTATTTATACAACATAATCTATTGAAGATAAGATGTATATGACTTAACCCCGATATAAAGTAATATCAGTGTTTGAATTAACTATGCTATTAGAATTCAAACCAAACATGCGTTGGTCACACGTTTAAATTCTTGGTATAACGGTGATAAGGTTTGACAAGAATTCTGAAGGCATTATACCTAACCATAATTAAAATTGCACGTTTAATTACAAACGCAAGTTCAAAATATCACCCTTGGTAAATTCATACAATGAAGGGATCCTGAAAAATCTTCAATGAAGGAAAAACAATAAATAAGAAGGATAAACTGAAAATTTTAACAGGCATAATAAAGTAAATAAATAAATAAAAACAAATTTATACATTTGTTTTTATTATACCTTTTTACATTACAGTTGCAATATATTTATGTTACAGATTTCCTTATTCGGAAATATTGAGATCGGACATCTCGCGACAGAATCATGTTGATAATCTCATGGTCGAGTGGTAAGTGACTTGTCTAAAGCGGTCACGAGTTCGAATCTTGCCGGAGTAAAAAAATATTTAGAAATGCATTCTCGATTTAGATTTTAAAAACGATATATGTAAAAACAAATTCATAAAAAAAAACAAAAGTTCATTTTAAAAAAATGTATATTTACTCTGGGCTGGATAAAAATGGTAAAACATGTATCACCGTGGAGCTATACCACCGTTCAGCATTTTATACTACGCGAAATGGATTTATGCATGTTTCGTGCCCAGAACTGAATAACCAAGTTTTCAATCTCTCCTCCTATTGCTACACAGCATTTACATGTAATGAAACAGACAGAATGCTACAGACCCAGACGGATGGTGGTGTCATGGTGCCTCATGTGTAGTATAACACATAATTAATAATAATAATAATTTACTACACTGAAAATGAGGGATTAGATCATAGATTAGACAGTAAAATAAATGTCTAAACATTGTGATATTGCGAAAAATCTGGAACATCTCGTCTTAATAAATCGTATAAAACGAATTTATTTGGAAAATTCATCAATATAAGGTCAAGAATAATTTAACACCTTTGTAATGACCTTGATGTATCCTAATGTTCATATAAATTAATAAAATGAAAGTTTTTATATGAACAAAGTTGACCGAAATGAATTTGTAACATCTGAACACAGATCAAAATAAGAGTGAAAGTGTCTAAATAAAAGGGTTGAAATGGGGTAATACCTACTAGTGAAAGATGTACCAAGAAAACGACAAAATTACAATTAATCTAGCTGTGATGCATGGCGATTCTCCCAGAAGGGCCTCGTGCTCGAGTAGTTAAAGACACTCGATTAAAGAGTTGAAGGAACGCTAGAGATCGCGGGTTCCAATCCCGCTGGAGTGAAAAAAAAGATGTGTACAAAAATGCATTTTTCTATTCAGTTTTTAAAATATATGTGTAAAAGTATATAACACAAAATCAAAAACAGCAAAAATGCATTTAAAAATATATATTCACTCTGGACTGAAAAAGAGTGGTAAATCTTGTATCACCCTGGAGCAATACCACCGTTCAGTATTGTAAACGACGTGAAATTGATTTATCCATGTTTCGTGACTAGACCTGAATAACCAGGTTTTTAATCTTTCCTCCGAGAGCTACACAGCGGTTACATATGCAATTGTAAAGTATGTTACGGACCCAGACGGGATGGTGGTGTCATGGTGTCTTTTGTGTAGTATAAGATTAAAAAAAACGTTGTGAAAGTACGGCTCCTACATTTCAACCGACCCTGCAACATCCTTTCTTCTACTGAGATTCAATATACCAAACTCTATGAACTTGACACCCACACTATAACACCAAACGAGGTGATCCACTTCAGGTGACCTGTGACTAGTATCACAGATGCACCCTTTAAACCACAAACCAGACAAAACACTAAGCAAGATATGTCATATCACTCAGTAATTCGACATCAAGTCACATATGAAATTTAACGTAATAGGCAGCCAAGTATTGTTGTAGACTTTCACAACCAGAAGGTTCGCAAGTCAAAGACTTCGGGTAGTCATGTCAAGTTGTGACATTTTTTTGCCAACGTTTCGGAGCACATTGCAGTGTGAAAAGACAACCTGTCTTTTCAAGACTTTTAAGCCTGGCTTTTCTTTTCGTCAGGCTGACTTTTCATATAGAAAGACTCGCCTGGATACCGCAATGCCGTCCAAAACATCGGCAAACAAAATGTCACCACACGACATGACTGCCCAAAAGTCTCTGGCTTGCGAATAGGGAACTTAATTTTTCTATTTATTTGTTACATGGACGATTTATTAAGCGCCGTTTTCGTGAGAAAATCACCTCAAGAGCGCTTACAATTTTTACTTATATAGAAAATATCCAAAAGAAAATAATGGCCGAGGAGATAAGTGCGCCAGTCTACCTACAGGTAGAAATCGGTATTCAAATCTAAGCTCGTACATAATGTTATTTCTATTTCTACGATACAAGCGTCCACCACAGCTTAGTGTAGAAACAGTATAAGCAACTGGTATACCTCACTTCTTTCAGTGTTGTACATACATACATAACATCACGCCATTTCGAATAGGGGTAGGCAGAGAGAATGGAGCGCCACACGTCTCTATCCTGACTTACAAGCCTTGCTTCCTCCACGTTCATGCATTTCCTCATACACGCACGACGGTTGGTGTGGCTACCAACATTACCTCCGTTAAGTTGAGAAACGCACTGATATGCCACTAATATTCGCACTTTAAACCTATTTTACGATTCTTTCATTCGCCATACGCTCAACACATCCAAACCATCTCAAACATCCAACTTTCATTATGTTTATGATTGTCACTTTTAATTGGTATTCTTCTCTGATATTTTCATTTCTTATCCTATCATTCAGGGTATTTCCGCACATTCTTCGTAATGATCTCATCTCCACTGCATTTTTTCTGTTTTTATCGTTTTTCTGCCATGTCGATGTTGTATGTGTGTATTTAAAAAATAATTACAAGGTAATGTACAAGGGAACTGACCTCTTCTTTTCCAAAGCTGAAATCTGTGATAGAGCATACATGCGCACATGCAAGCCGCGCAGGAGAGTACCAGCATGGTGAGGACGATTCCTACCCACACGTCCGTTATCAGCTGCTCGTCATCTTCAGGACTGCTCCTCACGATCGATTCTTCGATCTCCGTCACCAACAACGTCAAGTTCTGCGCCAAGGCTTCCAACTCCACCCCGTTAGGTACCTCGATGGTTATTCTCGACTCGGCCATTCCCAACATTATAGTCGAAGTCCTTCGTTTGAATTTCGAATTTAGCACGATGGCTACAGTCGAAGATACTGTTAAAATATTTTTATTTGAAAAATGTCACAAAAATACTAATTCATTTTTTTACGCACAATTCTAACGAATTGCATTTGTAGTAATATGAAAATACGCAGAAACGTACACAGCTCACAATGCTTGATGCGGTTATTATTTTACGATTATAACCCGTTGCACATTTTATTACGAACGATATTGTTATTCAAATATTTATACACATTTTCGAACGTATCTGTCAAAGTGTAATTATTGTCACCGAATAAAACTATGCGTACATTAATAATTTTGTTGTATACTTTTTCACTGTCGCAGGGAATGTTATTATCGGAGCGAAGATATGATTTGTGAAATCGTAATATTTTCAGTATCCCGCATGTTCGTAGAGCGGAGCAAACACCTCCCGCAGCAAAGTATCGTTGGATACTGACGCGAAATGTGGTCCGCATGTCTTTATATCGCATTGCGGAGCGTACCGAATCAGGTGCCGATATTGTCCCAGCGTTCAAATCTTAAAGCAAATAACAACAATAAATAAATTTAAACATCAAACGTGATATATTTTTAGAAAGAGACTAACAAATGACCCATCGATAGATCGTTATGAACAACGAATGCCTGGAACGAATGAATGATTTTACTCGTATGGACTTGTAGACAGAGATGATCGAGCGCCACACCACTCTATCCTGGCATAAATATCTTGCTTCATCCACATTCATACATCTCCTCATGCATACTCTGCAATTATTATACATATTTCACGACCCATTATCACGCATTAGGAAACATTGCATCTCTCCGTATCATCATAAATCCTATCTAAGAGTAGCTCCTGCGCCCTCGTGGCTGGCAGTACGTCTTTTGACGTACAGCGGGCTACTCCCAATTTTATCAACAATATTTTCATAATCAAACATAGAATCAAACCCAAAATTACATCAAAATGTGCGGAATTAAAAGTAG
>JAPMAF010001803.1:0-10446 GCA_026537445.1 Silvatares holzenthali | reverse complement strand
TATATATTATTTCTTCTCACGTTAATGGCCATAATTAGCTGCATATATTTTAAACCGTAATGACTACGATGCATTTATATTACCATCCAAATAATGTGAATAATATTTTTACAGATTAACAGATTGTATCAAATTTACCTTTGTTATACAAAGCATTGTAAAGAATGCCTCTTCTTGTAGTGCCATATCTGGTTATGAACGTAAGCAGCCTGTCAATTTCAACTCTATATAGTAGACCTTTTAAGAAGCAATGTTGCAGTGCCTTCGGCTTTGCATTGGATAATCTGTGGATGATAGAACATTTTGTTTAACGAAATAAATTACATCGCTACTGCTCATCTTTTAGACTAATTACTCCTTCCTCAGTCAACCCTCAGACCACACAACTCGACAATTTACACCCGGGACACATCCCTTTATAGTTGCTCCAAGTTCGCATACACATAAGTCTTGGGCGCCGTTGTAATGAACTTTGACAAAAAAATTGAGGAAAACTGCATAAAAATCTTAATTTATACCTACAAAAAAAATATTGTTTTTTTTTATATTAAAACCAATCAATTAATTCATATTTATACAAATTTTGTTTTTTGAAAATAAACCAATTATTTCAGAAAAATATACTTTCCTATTATCATTTGATTGTGTGATAATTCATTTCCATTTTAACAAGATTCAGAAGTAACTAGTTTAGAATTGGAAGCAAGAAATTAATACCTACACAGAAAACGCACTTCGAATGGATGTAAACAAAATGAAATAAAACTAGATCTTCTAATCTTGAACTAAAAAACTAACATTTTCACTTGATCCGGATATTTCGTTATCTCTATAATGCAACATACGAAGAATATTAAAATATGTTGTCAAGTTTAAATTTTTATGGATATGACGGCTTCAACGTGATCAAAAGAATTGAAATAATGGTGGAATTAAATCACGTTCTGAAGTAGCCTAAATTGTTAGTGCGATGGCCTTGATTCGATTCAACTGGTAATATTAATAATTTACAGCAGAAACAGCATAAAATATATGGCATGTGTGAAGCTACAGCCTGTATACGGATTCCCAACAGGTAGCCGTAAAATAATATCAAAGGATTCCCCCGAGAGGCCGCAGTAAGCGTTCTTCTTGTATTTTGAGAGACAAAAACTAGAACGATTTGTTAAACGCCCACGATTTGGTGATTTATAACTATCAAATAATAATTTGTACTTCACCGAATTAATCGTAAGAGTATACGTACTTCCCTGCACGTGATGTATCATCCACTTCTTTCAAAAGAGATGGGTAAAATAATTTATTTGACTTCGTGCCTACACAATTATTAAAAGTGAATGATATTTTGGGTCCGACAGTTTCTATGAATCGTTGCTATTATGCTACATAAAAAGATTGATATGCGATAGAAGATCTAATATGAAGAAAATTACAATACTATTTCTTAAGATCTACAAATATAACAGTAAAAGTCCTTAACCTCAACATATCCAAAATACAAAACAATTACTCAGACAACTTAGGCACTTGGTTGCATAGTCTCACTAGTAGTAAGACTATGCAACCAAGTGCCTAAATAAGTAATCAATCTAAGGTAGTTACTTTAATGATCAGCTTCTTCATAAACGATCCTCCAAGTACCTCCAAGATCGTGACACTTCTAATCGTTTCAGATTGTCAACCGATCTCTTCTACCGAAAAGTACAATATACTGACATTAATATTCCTGTTATATTCCCTATAATTCCCTTTTGGCAAACACCATTTTATTCTTTTTTTTTTAATAAAGCGTTATGAGAAAAAAACATCTTTCGTGCATTTTGCTTTACAGCTCCACCATTTCTGCTACCTTTCATTACCAGGAGCACATAGCACGGTAAGCGCACTAGCTGTTATTTATAATATATTATGCCACCGCTTGGAGCGCTGGTCACTGAAACCGCAATTTGATGGCGCTACTAGTTCATAACAGGCAGCGCTACAGTGGCACTTTTTGCCAAAACAATACACCAGGAGCGGATGAATTTCGCATCGGCATTCGCGAACTTCAAATTTTCGACACGCTAGCGCTGAGCATCGCGCGACAATGCGCCACCACGACCGCGGTGGCAGTTTCATTTCATGTTTATACCAGGAGCACATATTTACAATGAGATAATGTCCAACTTTATTTTTACGAGTAAAACTAAAAATGCATGTATATGAATGAATCGAATATTCAATCTGTTCGTCGAATACGTTAACCTACACTGCAGACTAGAAAGTTTAGCCGAGAACTCTAATGTGTCAGAAAATCAAAGAGATCCAATTGGATCACGATAATATTAAGGGAACAGCTAAACACAATAATAAGAAGTGTCTGATGTTAGTGCAGAATCGTTTAATAATCTTGAATACCATATTTTCTTAGGTCAGTTATGAATGAGAATTATCTCCGTGAAGTGGTTTGGATATGCGAATGAAAGAATAGTGAAACAGTAGGGTATCGGCATTGGACGGACGGCACGCATTTGACGGACCGGATTTTTCATATTAAAACACTGATAAAGTTATAATTGCGAATTATTTTTAATTAATACTGTTGAGAAAAATGTGTGGTAATGCAATTCATGACAGAGTTAAGAATTCAAATATAAGAAAGAGTGCGAAGCGGGTACGAGCGTTATTACTAAAATGAAGAGAATTTCCTCGAGATGATTTGGGCATGTTGAACGAATGGATACCGAGAGATTAGTACGGAAAATTTACGATGCAAATGTAGAAGGAGCTAGAAAAGGAACCGCCCAAGGAAATCATGTCATGAACAGATTAACAAAATTCTAATTGATAGCTCTCATAGATAGTAGTCGTAATAATCGCAGAGTATGCATGAGGAGATGTATAAATGTGGATGAGGCAAGGATGGGTGCCAGGATAGAGTGGTGTGGGGCTCGATCCTCTCTGCCTACGCCTTCGGGGAAACGGCGTGATGGAGTATTGCGAATTATTTTTGCTGTAGTTATTTACGCATTCCACCCTTTCCTGATTTTTAGTGATAGTAATTACTTAATAAAAACTTTTTAGTTTTGCTTTGTCAAAATCACTTATATTCTAATAAGCTTCTAAATATTTCGGTCGTTTCCAAGAATGTTAAAATTTTATTGAAGATAGAATACTGCAATGTGATCGAAAACGTTGGCAAACAAAGCGTCACAACACGATATGAATACCCAAAAGTCTTTGACTTGCAAATCTTTTGATCGTGAAAGCCTACGATAATAATTGGGAATCCACAAAGTTTCCGAAGAAAGTGATAAATATTAGAACTGTCCAAAAGATCTGATTCGTTCGATATGACCCGTCTGCATATGTGGATAAGTGACGAAGACAAGTGGCCCTCTATTCTTTCGGCGTAATTCTACGTATGAGTGAGTTTTTATTTGTTGTTGATAGCTCTATCGCATGTCATTTCCTTTGTCAAGTTAAGAATTCTTATATTTTTTCCTACTTTTCATAACTACAATCATTTCTAGTATCTTGTTTTTTTACACACGTTTTACAAGTCTTTTGCGTTTGTACTCATATCGTTTTATTTTATTTTTATTTATATTTATTTGGCAAACCAACAGCTACAAAAACATTATTAAAAACACATGATTAAAACAAAAAATTACAGGTTCGTATGATAGAGTAAAAGAGAAGATGTCTAAGGAAAAACAAAAGATGAAAAATGTATGCATATACAAACTTGCACAAGATGTTAGAATAAGTTATACAAGATCTAGGCAGCTACGTACAGTTAAATAGTTATTAATTGATAAACCACTACATGTTAGAAAAAATTAATACTCAATAATCGCTTTAACGTCGGTGCTGAACAAGTCAAAATCGTGCTGCCCGCTCAAATTATTGAAACTATTGCCAGCTCGTTAGAAAAATGCATTTTTAGCAGTTATTAGATACAACAGGAAAATAAAGTAATGCATTTGTTCTAAGATTAAACTTTGGGGTTCTCAGTGTCAGTTGAGACACAAGGTCAGGACAGTCAATACTACCAGTGCAATTTCCAAAAAGTATACTATTTAATCTACTATTTCTCAACTTACTTTGAATGTACCCTTTTCATATTAGATTTATTATTTTGTCTCCCTTCGTCACTTCCAGCATCCATTATAGTCATCATTCCTAATTTGTTATGGTCTAGAATAACATGGAAGATGGAGTAATAGGGTAGAAATTAAAATCTGCTCTTCTTCTAGGTTACGATCCAATTACCGTTTACCATATCAAGAGAGCTATTTCTGAAATTACAATTACTTCGGATCGAGCAGAGGCGACTGACTCAGGGTTTTTTTAGTGTTCTTCACATACAACACCATATTAAATATGTTTGCATTTCTCATTCTCTCTTAGCCTCATCAATCATTTCCTATTTTACAATAATACCGTGTGATTAAAGCGGTGAACATTGTGAATAATTCAGAGAATTGCCAATACTTTGCACTGTAATGAATGGTGTGTGCCTTGCTTGCATCGCGTTTAATACATTTTTTTTCAGTGCGAAACTTGTTTTATTTTTATTCAGTGGTAGAGATTTCCAAGCTACTGCTGCCTGCCTTAAACTGGAGTAACTTTGGTCTTAAAGTGCTTCAAGTATTTTTCTATATATACCATGACCGTGTTTAGGTGTAGGTGTCCATATAATAAAAGGATACGACCGTTTAGAAGAATCGTGCCATCACGAGCAAGGCGGAATCTTCAACTCTTAGCCAAGTTCAGTCTGTCTTGTACAGTCTCGAGAGTTTTTACTGTTTGTCTCGGTTCCTAAGTATAATCACATACACGCCCGATGGTTGTGAAATCTAACATTACCTCCGTCAAGAAGCTGAGAAACGCGCTCCTGCCAAATGTTTCTAAGCCTTCCGCGCACTGCTCTACCACTAATATTCGCACTGTAGATCTGTTTTTTTATTCTTTCATTTATCATTCGCTCAACATGTTCAAACCATCTCAAACATCCAACCTTCATTATATTTATGATCGTTACTTTTAATTGACATTCTTCTCTGATACATTCATTTCTTATCCTATCACTCAGGGTCTTTCCGCACATTCAGCGTAATGGTCTCATCTCCACTGCATTTAATCTGTTTTATCTTTCTTTTGCCAAGTCCACATTTCGCTACCATAAAGCAAGGTAGGAACCAAGACTATTATATGTTGCGATTCTTTGGAGACCATATTGTTGCCAATTATGAAGTATAGTTGTGTGCAGAAATATTACACTTTGCAGCGCTTATCGATATTTTTGGCAGTATTCGGAGCATTTCCCGGTAACACTAACTCTCGTATCAAGTTTTATTTAATTCAAAGAACAGTAATGTTGTAGAATCATACAAAAAACTGACTGCATCTTCGTTAACCAAAACTGCTTGATATTACATTAAGTATTTGGTTATATTATTATCAATTATATTTCTTATATCTGATTATGCCACCATTCACTATTCCCTCGGCATCTATTTCCTCTACATGCCTACACCATATCAACGCATTTTTCTTAATTCTGTCATAAACGCTTGTCATCGCTCTACATTCTTCCATACATTAATATGCCTTACTCTGTCATACATCATTTACGACACATTCTTCGGACAGATCTCATTTAAACAGTATTTATTCTACTTTCGTTTTTCTGATGGGTTTAAAAATGTTTTAGGATGACTTCACCATGCAGAGCGAATGGATGTTGTGAAGCTAGCACGGAAGATTTATTACATAAATATATAGAAGATTCGAGATATAGGGACCGTCTAAATAAATATGGCATAAACAAATCAACCAAATTTCAATCGATGATCCTGTCCGTAATCGTAATAATCGCAGACTATGCATGAGGAGATGTATAAACGTGGATGAGGCAAGGGATGTGTATCAGGATAAAATGGTGTGGCGTTCGATATTCTCTGCCTACCCCTACGGGGAAGCGGTGTGAAATTTAATATTGTTTGTTTTCTATAAAGCATTACTACTCTCGCATTACTATTCGCGCTCTTGGGAAGATGATACTTCACGAAACAGCGCTATAAAATTATCCAAAAATAAATAAACACTAAATATTCAAAATAAAACAGTAGCCACAGGATGTGGTAATTTAAATCGTTTCAGTCGGAGAGTCATTAGTCCGAGAGAAAAAAGTTGTTTCATATTTAATTTTTTTTTTAATCTTTCTTCCTCCTTTACACTTACTTGTTTGTTATGATAATGCCGTATTACAATGCCGCTCGAAAGCCAACAGGCTGTTTAATTACATCCAAGAATAAAAAGTAGGCTATTTACAATATATGTGATGCAAAATGGTTATTTGGTATTTTTTCCTAGCTCATTGTTATTGCTCTGTATGTCTACTCTTTTCTTACTTTTAATTATGAAAGGATATTACCACTAGAACTTGCCACAGAATTTCATTGAAAACGCTATTTTAATTCAATGGATACCAATTGTGCATTCTGGGCAGCGACAATGTAATTTGGTCTGAACACGCAATACTTTTTCAATGAGTATGGCTTATTTATTTATATATACGATTAGATTACAACAGTAAGTCGGTCTAGTTAAAGAAAAATACATCCAATGAGAAAGATTGTACAGAGCTATCGCCAATAATAATGACTTTCAATATTAGTCAATTTCATGACATCACATAAAATTACGTAAATGCATCCACATTATTGAGTTGTAATAAAGAAATTAGATGAAATTTGGTACATAGTAATTTATATGCAAATAGATAAAATGGTAAGATCGTACTCAGTCAAACTGTAAAAACAAATAACCGTTATTGTAGTAATACTGTATCACGTAATACCGTAACATGCTATGAAATTACGTATAAATAAATATAACATGGACAATAAATAATAGCTATTGAATAAGCGGAACTATTATAACTAATGAACCACCGTCACTTTTATGATAAAATTTGATATTTTTAATAATACTTAGTAAAATAGGTTTAAAGCAACACGTGTGTTTTTACATGTTTCTACATCTGCATACTTTTGGGCATATTTATTTTGGTGCCGTCTTCTTTTCAATGTGTATATTTGATATTGCTTAAATTATATTGCTGTGTATTTGGGGTAACTAAATAAAATTATTGAGATTGGCAAACTAAGCACAGTTTTAAAACAATCAAAATATTCATAAACACGGAACTTATCCAGAAGGTTGTCCATAAAATTGCAGCGACAGAGTGAGCAATGTTGGAGATCATATTCAAGAAAGGGAAAGTGTATTAACAAATAATTTTAGGTGACAGAGTTCTTGCAATATTTTGTGGAATTGAAATGGAACTATACGATCCTGTAGCGAGATTTCTTTGTAAATACTTCTTTGGATGTGCTTCGTAACAACCACATATATTTATTAATATTCTACATGTTCAAATTATTCTAATTTCGCCATGACCATTTTTAATATGTATAAATGTAAACAATTTTTATTTAAATCATAATTATCTTTTAGAACGTTAATTTTGTGTTCATGTTTTTCTTTCATGCCTATTTTTAATAAATATATTTTTAAATAATAATTAGTAAAGATGGCACAGGGAAGCACAATTAATAAGATCATTGATGTGCAGCAGAAATAGAGTGGGAGACAATACTGAACCCTGAGGACACCAGATTAATCAAATGGGTGGAAGAAAAATAGCCTTCAATGACGACTTGCATTCCCATATCCTTTAAAAAACCGGCTATCCAGTCACACAGAATACGATGCAGCCCATATGAAGGTAGTTTTGGAAGCAAAGCTTTGGGTCGTGCTCTGTTAAATACCAAGCATGGCTTGTGTCTTACCAAAGCTCTTCAAGCAACGCCCCAAATTCATCCATATTCACTATGCGAGGAGATCACCGTAAAAGCGGTTACGACAGAAGCCGTTTTTGCGGTTTCTTAGGATATTATTCTTCTCTAGGTATGTCAGCAGCTTTCTATTTATCAGCTCTCTATATTAAATGAAGCGGCAATCTATTGCAGATAGTTGGACCATATTGGTAATAAAAATCAGAGTTGCGCGAGGGAGGTCTTCATCTAGAGATGGAAGCACAATTAAATGATTCATTGAATAGATGAATAAAACAAAAGTAATCTCTAGAATCCGCTAGATAAGAAGAACATCGTTTCCTCATTTCTGTTCGATAGGCACGTGTATAAATGTCCTCGATCAATGCGAGGTATTTGCGGAAAACATTACCTGCAATACCTGCGCGCCTGAGAAAGGCGCCCCACTGAGTCTTGGGGTCTTTGGCGGCATCGTCTGACACCACACCATGCCACACCTCACCACACCTCACCACACCTCACTACACCTCCCCTCGCCACACCACATCGCAGCACATCTACAAGTATTGAATTATTTAATATGCACCACACCACCCGTACATAATGTTACCTAGGGTGTTGGTCACGTGCAAACCAAACAGCGTGACATTTTTTTTTCACTTATACCAACATGAAGGTAATTGCAAACTAAAAAATAATTCATATCCATTACGGAAATAAGAACGTCTTTTTTTAAAATGTGTATTTTTCTAAGAGAGTGCCCGTTTGAACCAGCACAGTTATTATGTAACTTATTACAATTAAATTTGGCAGAAACGTGGATTTGGGAGGAGAAGGATGAGAAGAGAGGAAATGAGATCATTAAAAAAAATTTACGGAAACACCCTGTTTGATAATGTAAGAAATGAAAATGTCAGAGAAGAGTGCCAATTAAAAGCAAGAATCATGAACAGAATGAATTTTTGGCTATTTAAGACAGTACTTATTATGAATTCCCGCACAGAAGACGCCACCGAAGCAGGTCTATAGCATCATAAGACGCTGTGTGGAATGAGGAAGACTTAGGAAAGGGTAGAATTAACACGGGTCTTGAAGAAGCCCGTATTAAAGGTAATACAGACGACGGGTGGTCTTTCCGTAGCCGGGTCATCTCGCACAAGAAAGACTTAGGATATCTATTAGTTCTCATGCACTTTATATCAAATCTAGGTGATGGCAGATCGCGTAGCTCTTCTAAATACAGCTGCCCAAAGATTTAATGATACCAGTTTCTAAGAGCATCTTCCATGAAAATATCGATAAAATAAACAGATTATCTCGGCCAGTCGAGCGAATATCGAATATTTAAGATATGAACAGATTTACAGTGCAAATATGAATAGCAAAGCGGTGTAAGGAAGACCTTAAAGAACTTGGCTGGAATTTTCCTAACTACTTACAGAAGCAATGTTAGAAGCCTTGACAACCGTCGTGCGTGTTTGACGAGATACATGAATGTGAATAAAGAAAGATATTTATCAGAACATAGACAAGTGATGCTCTATTCTCTGCCTACCTCTATCGTAAATAGAGTGATGCATACATTTAAGTATTGATGCACTTAATTATAGTTTAAAACAACTATCGCCGTTGGCGGTAGTTCTACGTGTTTTACTGCAGTATTAAATTTTACTAAACATTTTCCCTCCAACGAAGAACTTGTAACGAAAGTGAAAATTAAATGATTTCAAAAAATATTTAAAAAATTGCATTACATTATTGGATGGAAAAAAACAGTTGAGAATTACAGTTTACTTGGACTCAAAAATGTATTTAATGAATATATTTAAAATTATCCCGAGAAGGCGATAAAATTTGTTTATCTTTTAATAATATGCTAAAAATGTTTTTTAACAAATTAGATTTTTTCTTCTTCAAATAAATGTTATTAAATCGTAAATTATAAATCCTGCTAACCTGTATAACTACTTTTCAGTTTAACAAATGGATCAAAATTTCTATGAAAATAAACTGTATTGTATCACTAAGTATCGTATATCACACAAAAAATAATGGTCTACAGCTTACCGAAATTTCGCAACTCTACCTTTGTGCGAGGATGATTTCTGACTTACCTGCAACAATATGAAACAATATTTCAAGTTTATGTAAGAGAATTATGTGAAAAGTAGTATTAAAATACACAACACAAATTTAAAATGATGTATGGTACACAAATTTGGATTCTACAAAAGCAAATCAGATACATAGAACATGTACTTTAATTTTAGAAGTAATTGTTTATCAACACAACTAAATAACTAAACAAGGTCATCAATACAAAAAGAAAAAAATCGATAGTTGAAATAACATTATTATTTTTGACGTAACTCCTTTAATATTATCGTTCTCTTCGATCTGATGACAGTGTAGCATTTAAACTATCAATATAACTAATCTTACTTCACAAAAGGAATTCATCTTAGAAATGATCTTCTGCCTAGATGCCAGTCTACTGTTGCTTTATTTAATTTGAATTTAATTTCTAATGTCATTATTGAGAACTCCTATGTTCTAATCCATTTCCAAATCCTATGTTCTAATCCCTTTATACATGTATGTAAATATAACATTATATATA
>JAPMAF010001802.1:0-10446 GCA_026537445.1 Silvatares holzenthali | reverse complement strand
GAATAGAAAAATGTATATTTAAATACATAATTCTTTTCACTCCGGCGGGATTTGAACCCACAACCTCCAGCGTTCTTCCAACGCTTTAGTCAAGTGCCTTTAACCTCTCGACCACGAGACCGACCGATGGTGCATAGAATATATAAAAGTAGTGTAAGCGTGAGATTTGCGATGTATGGAGTGAGAGAAGGAAAGGGTCCAGGAGCGTATTTCGCCTTGGGCCCTCGAGGGCCATAATTCGCCACTGCTCCTCTGGCCTGTAGTGGGGCCTGTTTGATAAGCTCGCGGTACCCAGATTTCTTTACGACCGCAGTTAATGTAATATTACACAGACGACGTAAAAAAGACCTAAAGTTTCATTTCTCCTAAGTGGCTGAAAATTGATGGATAAAAACCACTACAGAATTTTTATCCCCTTAACCATTATTCTGTGATAATTTCTATACACACATATACGTACACTACGAACACTTTAACATACTCGTTGCCATACATCCGTTGCGAAATCGTCTTTGGATGCATTATCCTATGCTACATTTACAATAAAAATTGATTGAACTTCTGCAATATTATTCCCAAATGTTTGTCTTATACCACATAATACACCACCTGTATGGACACAAGAATCTGTAACATTCAGTGCAATTGTACATGCAAATGCTGTGTAGCAATCGAAGGATAGATTGAAAACCTAATTATTCAGTTCTAGTCACGAAACCTAGAAAAATTCATTTCACGTTGCGTACAATACTGATCGGTGATATTGCTCCAGGACGATAAAAGATTTATCACTTTTTTTTCAGTCCAGAGTGAATATAATTTTTTTAATGCATTTATCGATATTTAGTTTTATTTCATATTAAAAAAAAATAAATCGTATATTTTTAAAATCTGAATCGAAAAATTCATTATTAAATAATTATTTTTCTCACTCCGGCGAATACGAACCCACAACCTCCAACGCTTTAGTCAAGTGTCTTAAACTCTATCATGAGGCTGACAAAACATTAAACATAAAAATAATTCATCTAAGGTCACTAGTACAATAAAACTTACTGTGAAGACGGCTCAAAGCTCACGGAAATGTCATTCTATAATACTGAAGCATTTCAAAGCGAGTGGCTTCATCTTTCACAATCCACGTATGTCAAACAATGTTAAAGTCTTCACATCAAAAAGTTTGCAGAGGATCAGACCATCTTAGCGGGTGAGTTGCCAGCCATCTGTAACGTATTCTCGCAACTTGAAACAACTTGCGTACGCACTAGAAGTAATAGAAATATACCCAACTATCTAGGGCCAATTATCTAAGTTAGATGCTCCGACAAAGTAGCGAAGACTCGTTTTTCAAATGAGGGAAATATTAAACGGAAAATATTAATTCCGCCTTCAGTAGTTTATATAAAAGTGATCCGGGAATGTTTGACAGGAGATCGATAAGGTAGCCAATCCGACGGCCTTGTCAATTAAAGCAACCGTTAGATTAAATGTTTGCTGTTTTCAGTGATCACTTTGTGATGATTAAAATCCATTATTTTCAAAAAGTTGCCTGAAAATACCTGACAATTGATTAGGGAGAGCCGAAACGCGTCAGTGCTCAAACAAATAATAAGTGATAAATTTAACAAAGTAAGTAATTAGAAACAATTGTACTTTACTCTATTGAAAATATATAACTCTCTTCGATAAGGATTAAATATTCATGTATAATTTACAAGACTTTTTATATAATTAATCTATCCGTACAGTATACTTATTGTGAAATAAATAAAATGAGGCATATAAATGAACCAATATTTTAATTTAATTTAGATTTAAATCAACAACTTGAGTGACAGAAAGTTTGAAGCATTACTTATCTCCATCCAGACATATATCTCACTTCCTCTACATTTATTGTCTCGGCATACACGCACGACGGTTGTAGAATCACCTAGCAATGCCTCCGTTAAGAAATTGTAAAACATGTTCCCGTAAGTTTTTCTTGGCCTTCCACGCAACGCTTTGCCACACATATTTGCACTGTAGAACTATTTTACTCTTTCATATATCATTTGTATATCCAAACCATCTTAAACATCTAACATTCATTATTTGTATGATTGTTACACTTAAATGGCATTCTTTTTTAATATTGTCATTTCTAATTCAATCACTCAGAGTCTCTCCACAAATTCTTCTTAACAGTTTCATCTCCACTGCATTTATTTTACTTTCATCATTTATATGCCAAGTGCACGTTTTGCTACTACAATGTGGGTACTAAGAGTATTTTATATATTTTCCCGTTAATGTAGATATTTGCCTTCCCTTCTTTTGAACTAAACGTAAAAAGAAAGCTCCGATTAAATTTTCTTACCTATTTAAATGTTAATAACTTCAAGGTTTACGTGGGACGCCATGGCAACTTCTCCTCGCTTATATTTAATGTAATCGGCGAGAATTTTCCAATACGGTGTTATTTCATTTCAGCGAAACGTATCGAGTTGAAACACAGAAAGGAGTTTTCAGAATATTACATCATACATGTAGACCCTAAATATCAATATCTTCCCACGTCAAACTTTAGATAAAGTGAACGTCGAAAAAAGTTCAATATAAAAAGAGATGTATTTCCGTTTTCCACGGAGTTTTTTTGTTAGATAAAATAGAAATGCGAACGGGAATGTTTGCGTTCATGTACCCAGAAATGATCTGATACGATCGTTATGAACAATCTTTGATAAACGCACCCTGGTCGCACGGGCCTCCTAGGAAAGTTCGCTCGAGCATATAAATCATATCGTTTACGACTCCCAAACTAAATTTTCAGTCGTAGGAGGTACCCGCGCTGGCAACTTTCTCGAATAGAGATGCCGAATTTTTTTCCCGACGTGGAAAAGCGGAAACTGGAGCAAAGATAACGGGATAATGGAGGTTACGATTCGCAAGTTTATTTAACAAAAGTTGTGCGTGATCCGAACGAAATTTTTACCGACAAATGCCAATCCTATTTCGGTGTTATTACGTACTTATGGAGGGATCGCGTGATTTTTACGAGTTACGGTACAATCGCGATTATTTTAAATATTTTGTTTTACAGGTGATGCATAGATATCTGCGGGTACTGGACATTCATAAATTTATAATCCGAGATATGTCCAATGACAGTGGCGTACTTACCATAGAAATTCAAAAGCTCGGTTTGCCTTGTTAAATATTCAATATTACAATAATTTCAGCATTATCATTGTCATTGACTATCATTCAACATTATCATTGACTCAACATTAGCATACAACATTATCATTGACTTAATATATTACATTGTCGGCCTCGTGGTTATATTAGACTAAAGTGGTGAAGAAACGCTGGAAATCGCGGATTCGTATTCCGCCAGAGTAACAAAAAGAAAAAAATGCATTTTTCGATTCACATTTTAAAAACGTATTTTACAAATTTTTTAAAAACAAAAATAAATAAACCGAGCTGTTAATGAACAACTCAAGGAATCTTGATTCTATTTTTTCGGTTATTTTGTGATTTTCCATTTTAAATAACTAACTATTACCTACTTCTATTTATTTTATATAATTTAACATGTCAGTCATAGACTAACCATGATCATGACTGTTTTTGAATAATTAATGAAACTTGATTCGTGTTCAGATGCAGTATGGGTATATAGTGAAACAACAAGTACGTAGTGACACCGGAGAAGCTGCAAGAATATTGAGAACCTTGCATCGTAAAGACTGCAGATGTGTGTGAACGACCAAGTAAAAAATAATTAGACATGTGTCTCAAGTATAAATGACAAAAATCCTTCTTATCTTAGAAACAGATTCCATATGTTACGTCAACAAGACTATGTCTTGTAAATGCCGACGTACAGCATCTACTTATTACTCCTATTCATTTAATTTACGAAATGAGCTACGTAACCATAATTAGATAAACCGTAACCATAATTAGATAAATATTTTTAGCAAATGGAAGATGTTGTTACCGCATTCTAGTACCCTGTTTTTCGTTAGAACTTTTTTTTAAAATATCTCGCTACACATAAAACACCACCAACCAGATGGACCTGAAACATTCAAGGCAGTTGCATACGTGAAAGCTGTGTAGCAGTAGAAGTAAAGATATCCTGGCCAGTTAGTTCTAGACACAAAACATGTATAATCCATATCAAATGGCTTACAATACTAAACGGTGGTATTACTCTAGAGCGATACAAGATTCCCCACGTCCAGAAAGAGTATTTATTTATATGCTTTTATAAATACTTATCTTACTTCTGTATTTTATAAATACTTATCTTGCTTTTGTATGAAAATTACTTCTATTACTTTAATCGTTTATTATCGTAATTACTTCTGTATGAAAATTAAAAACGTATTTTATTTTTTTTCTCCTGCGGAAATCGAACCGGGGCCTACAGTTCTTTAGTCAAGCGTCCTATTTACAAGACTACCAAATTCCATGTTTTGTTTATATTTTTATCATTTTCCCTCCTCTTATTTTTATTTATTTATTATTTCTTATTTATTATTTACAGCAATATACAGCACCATTATAATGAAATATGTAATATATATTTATAATATGTTTATAATAATCACAAAAAATAAGCACACACTAAAATGCAAAATAATAATTTAGAACAAAGCACAAAAAAATAATAAACGAATATTAAATGCATAAAATATTCTAAATTATATAAAGTAAAACACAATATTAAAATAAGATATGAGACAATACGTCAGTCGGGTAAACAAGAAAATATCAAAAATTGAAGAATAAAAATTACTAAATTATGAATCATACGTTTCCTTCAATTACTTTTATTTATTTTTGCTACCTTCTCCTAACTCGTTAACGACTCGATTTAAGATTTTTCAAACATAGATATCCAGTTGTAATAAGCTTGCCCTTGTTATCTATTTGTATTGTCCGAGAGAAACACAAATCTTCACACTGTTTTTCATCTCGTATGAGTAGGGTGAAGAATTTTCTCTGTAAATTTAGCGGTTAAATGAAATAAATAAAGAACGACGGTAACAATAAAATGACATTATACGTTTCTAGAATACTGTAATACATAATCTCCGATTTTTTGTTTTAACGTGTGCATTTAGCAAAATATACAGAAAAATAAAAACGGTATGAACAAAAAGGTTATTTTTTATTTTTTGTGGTCTATTTTTATAAAATTCTACTTTATTCAAATAATATATTGCGGTTATAGACAAAGAAAAGAAAATAATATAGAACTTTAATAAATTACAGGTGAAGAAATGTGAAAAGAAATAAATAAAATTATAACAATGTACAAAACTCGATGTAAATAATTACATTGTAAATATTTCTCCTTTCTTTCGACGCTTGACTAAAGCATTGGAGGAACACTGGAGGTCGCGGGCTCGAATCCCGCCGGAGTAAAAAAATGTGTATATAATAATACATTTTTCTATTTAGATTTTAAAAATTTATTTAAAAAAAAAACAAAACAGCAAAAAAAGCATTTAAAAATGTATATTCAGTCTGGACTGGAAAAGAGTGGCAGATCTTGTATCGCCTTGGACCAATAACACGGTTCAGTATTGTAAGCTACGTGAAATGGATTTATCAATCGCGACTAGGACTGAATAACTAGGTATTCAATAACTCCTACTGCTTCACAGCTTTTACATGTGCAATAGAACTGATTGTTACGCACCCAGACGGATGGTAGTGTCGTGGTGTCTAATGTGTAGTATAAGCGATTGATCTACTATTGCCATTGCAGCAACTGCTACACAGCATTTACATGTGCAATTGTACATAATGTTACAGACCCAGTCGAATGGTGGTGTCATGGTGTCTCATGTTCAGTATAAAATAAAAATAAAATTACAACATTGGCATTGTAAATATTTTAATATTACCCCAACAAGAATCAAAACCGCGACTCCTCGTGTGCTAGTCCAACACTTCTATCCACTGCGCTACAAGAAATGGACCAGACATTACTATTAAAATTTAACTGAAGCGTCCAAGTATAATATAATAATTCTGTGTGCGTTGCTAAATTCAAGTTAAAGCTCTGTGTAAAAGCTGTAAGCTGCAAATCCCCCCGAAAGTTTACTTAACCTTCCATAACTTCGCAGGAGTCCAACATTATAGGGTTACGTAAACTTCCAAAAAAGTAGATTACGTTATTCACAGTGAAGGTTTAATATTTTGATTCCTGCATTAAGAGATCAACGCGTTCCATCAACTGCTGAAAATGTTAAATTATCTCATCCTAGCGAATCATCAAGAATTTAATGGAATTCAAGATTTAAGTTTCCGCGTCAATATCAACTCTGGTAAGGAAGTTTGAATCTCCATTATATCTTTTAATTAATTGGGATGATTCAGATATTATTCTTATTAAAATGCACAATCCGTAATCAAACATAGGTGTCTAATTTAGCTGGCATTATAAATTAAATCGTGATGAAGAGCGACTTGAAGTCAAAATGGTAAATCAGTGCAATTCATTTATTAAAAAAAACTTTCTTTTTATTTTAAAGAATGAAATTATGAAACTTTTTTTCTTTTACTATACGAGAGACACCATGACACCATCATCCGTTTAACAATCTATTAGTATTGTACGCCGCGTGAAATGAATTTATCCATGTTTCGTAACCAGATCTGAATAACCAGATTTTCAATCTCTCGACTGCTACACAACATTTATATGTGCAATTGCACTGAACGTTACGGACCCAGAAGGATGGTGGTATCGTAGTAGTTTTTTGTGTGCTACACGTACATAAAAATAAATTGAGTTCCAGCATCGTCACACCTGCCAAAATCTGGAACCATTCCGTTGTACATTTCCGTCTAAATATAGGCATTATTGCACGAGATTTGATTATTTCGCCGTCCATAAGAGTATCTTCTCGATGCCCTTATCGATTGCTCCTTTTAACACTAAAAGTGCAGGGCCATGAAGTTGAGAGCTCCTTCCGGGCTGCTCTATCGTTTGGATAACGAGTTATTTAATTTCAACTGACGTGCGTATTGACAAGGAAACTCGATTCGTTTCCAGTTGCAACACGGGTATGTGGTGGGACAGCAGCATTATTGTAAGAGATTGAGATTTATTGTACTTGCCGGAGCTTTAATCCGGCCAATTCGGTTTTAGTTCGTTCACCGGCCGCCAGGCGTACAGACGATCGGCCGTGTCGCTCGCTACCGAAACAGGCCCGACGGAGCGTTCAGAAACTGAATAATTTCTGTTGACAGCCAACATGGCGGTCGCGGAGTGACCGCGGATGTCAACACGTTAATGGGCCAATAAATTGCACTGGACTGCGCGATGGGACGGACCCAATTTATCTCCAAACTCGAATTATGACGAACGCCATTGCTCCCATTAAGCATTTAGGTAATATAATAATAAACGTAATTAGCTGACGCGATGCGCTCCCGTTTTGGGGAAACATTTTGAGGGCTGTAATGAGATAAATTAGTTTTCTTTTCGTTCAGATTTCGTCGCCTGAGTCATTTCGAAACCTACTTTAACGCCTTTAAGCGAAAATTCACCCCGTAGTCTCCTGCAATACTATATATTTACATGGATAACTTATACTCTGCTGTTATATTAAATGAAAACATCCAAAAACAACCGAATACCAGTTTATAATGTTGTCTTATTACCAACGTTGATGTACGGAAATGATTCTTGGTTACGGCAGAAGAGGAACGAAAGTAAAATAAATACTGTTAAAATGAGATTTCTTATTAGAATTCTACTATCGATAATGTATCAATGAGAGTATCCTGACTATTGTAGTGTATTGAGCTAAAAATATACTCAAACAGTTACATCATTCAGAAAATGAACTAATTACATTATTTCTTCTATGGTATTTTAATGTACTGAAGTGTAGCTTGGATGTAGCAGAAAAGAAGAGAAAACACAATAAATGCTGCTGGAATGAGACATTTTAGAAGAATGTGCGGTAAAACAATGTATGGCAGGGTATGAATACAGATATAAGAAAATAATATAGGAAGGGAGGATGTTCATTAAATATCCGTCTATCAGTGAGAATCTGTAATTGGCTTTTTGTTTCAATCATGTGGTTTTATTAATATTTTTGTAGCTGTTGGTTTGCCAAATAAATGAAATAAAATAAATAAACAACAACTTAAAACTAAACCTTTCCAAAACATAGTACATGTCGGTTAAATTACCAAGGAATTATCCACTCTCCGTACAGATGACAACCCCATCTATATTCAAGATATTTATATCGAACTAGCAAGAGGTAAAATTCGTAGGATTCACTATCATCAAAAATTCATCTCTCCAATCCCAAATTTCCAAGATTTTGGCCTTTTTCCACCTTCCAGTGATCTAATAGATAAGGCATAGCTTTACGGGGAATACTGTCAAATCACATGTCAGCTGATAAAGGCTTCAGATGATCTTTAATGCTGCATCACGTTTATTGTCCAATGAAAGGAAACACCATCGTATTAAACCATATCTACGAGATCTTCATTATTCCGCAAGAATTCTGTTTAAAATTTATTGTTGATATTTTATATGTAACACTAGCATACAACTTTATATCTCAGAACTGTATAAATGAAATGCTTACAGCTGTAAACAATTTAAACTAAGGTCATCGCGATCGGACACACGACTTCTAAAAACATTACTTATGGAGAATACGTTGTACATTTGCCGATATTTAATACCAATAATCAATATAAACTATAAGTATGTCTACGGAGTACATGCGCCATTGTTGAGGATTTATGAAATGGCGCCACATAAATTAATTATCTTATTTTGTTTAAAAGATTTGAATACTACCCAATCTCTTTCGGTTAACATTTTCATTTTTATATTTTATTTGCGTGATGTTATTTTGTGGCTTCCTTAAATTTCTTAGGTTCTTGAATTCAATGTGACATTTCAATATTCCCCTTCCGAGACTAATTCACACCTCCAAAATGTTAGAGCGTATGGTTTACAATAATTCAATAATCAATATTCCAATAATTACCATCTGGCTTACCATCTGTCATCACAATTTCTGGAAGAACAAAAAGATATAATGCATTTTTTACTAAATAATGTACGGATACACATTCTTATTGCTGAATTAATTTTGACGTAAAATTTAATTGCGAACATTTAGGAATTCTACCTCGTGGTCTAGTAGCTAGAATCTTGACACAGGATTGCACTCGATTCCCACCAAAGAGAAAAAAATAATAAAATGGCTTTTTCCTTTCAGATTTCAAAACTGAATTTAAAAAATATGTTGGTAAAATCAAAACCATGAAAAAAAGCATTTCATTAAAAAGTGTATAATCATTCTGAACTGGTGTAGTAGATCTTGCATAGCCCTGGAGCAATACTGCTGTTTAGTATTGTACACCACGTGAAATGGATTTATTCATGTTTCGGGACTAAAAGTGAATAGTCAGGTTTACTTTCTCTCTTCCTACCGTTACGCATCATTTGCATATGCAACTATACTGAATGATACAGGCTCATATGATTGATGGTGTCTCGTGTATAGTATAAGATAAAAAAAATAGCTATTCTAATTAAACTGTTTACACAAAAAAAACATGTAACTATTTATATTGTATAAATTTAAAATCAAAATATGCAGCTTGATTATTTTCATTTAAGGAGTTTTCTAGCCACTCAATTGAATGACGTTATATTCATTTTCGTAGTTAAAAAAATCTCTCAAATCAAATGCAAGCTTAAAAGAGAATCAGATGAAAGCTTAGTCTGATATTCATAAAAATACCATACAATGTATTAGCCGACACAACTGACAGAGGGAGCTTTGAAAGCTTTCGAGCTTTCATTCCACGCAGCGCTGATATTTTTGACTGCATTTTTTTCCATCCGGCCACTAATGCATGCACCTGCGAAAAAGCTCTACCCAGCACCGAAAATACAAACCGGGGACGGTGTATTATTTGAATGTTCACTTAGAGTAAAAGGTTTCAATGGGAGAGAGGGCAGCGGTAATTCGGTTTAAAGCAATATTGCCTTTGTGAACCGAAGACAGAACGTTTTTCTAACAAAAGGTAGAGTCCGTAAACCCTAAATCAACTCTATTGATATACTTTACTACTTCAAAGATATTTACAATCAATTTTAAGTGAGAAGGGATAGAAGATAGAGACACTAAATTCCAGATTTTTTTTACAATTTTTAAAATTTGAATTACAATTCTTATTTTTTCTGATTCCTGAGATGATATCACGGGCAAATATAATAATGAAATAAAATAAGGAAATAGTTACAAATACTTTATTTATTGAATTACCGATTACAAAGAATAATCAAATACAAGTAACTACTGTATACCGCATAACACATCGTATGAAAATATAGGAATAGTAATTGTAATTTATATACATCGACGTTTTCAAACGATGATATATATA
>JAPMAF010001801.1:0-10447 GCA_026537445.1 Silvatares holzenthali | reverse complement strand
CCGCTCCGCACCGCGCCGCACACCGCGCCGCACATCGCGCCGCACACCGGCCCGAGACAGGGGCGGAACCGAATACTCGCGGAGAACATACTCTCCGACAATAACGATCTACGGTACATTTTTCGACAATCTCGCACATTTGCAAATTATTAATTAAAACATGCATGTCTCTACCGTTATAATCGATAACGTGCGTTGACGATGGCTACTGATCACGATACATTTACATTTACGCTTTCCTACAATTTTCACACATCTCTTATTTTTTTATACAATACAATATACCAATACGCTCTATCACAGAGTGGACTATTTTGGTATTTATTTTGAAAGACTGCTTACGTTTAAGAATAAAATATAATCGGGTCTCATGGCGACCTAAGAGAGAGAGCTTGTTTTCTCCTTTTTTCTCCAGTCCCCTTCTTGTTCCACGTTCTCCTGATACTATCTGCCAGATATTTATTTATTTATTTTGGAAACACCAACAGAACATTAGATAAAAACATAGACAATATAATCATACATAAAATACTTTTCATATATATCTCCAATGCTCCAGTGACAGGTGTCTATCACATAATTGTAAAATAAAAATATTCAGTATCATTTTGTTAAATGTTGTGACAATAAAAAGAATTTTAATTTCCATTAGGGAATGGTATATTTACTGTACAGGACAAACTAACTAGTATGAGTATGCATGGCAGACAGATAGTACTAGACTGAGGAGTATGTGGGCAGACATTATTAGAGATATACATACCTATACTAGTTCATTTAAAAAAAAATAATAAAATTGTTCTGAACAACTATTACCATTACCAAATTAAAAAATGTCCGAGTAATCTCACGTTATTCCTTATTTTATATTAATACAATACACCATCATGCCATTTCCCCGAAGGGCTAGACAAAGAGGATCGAGTGCCATACCACTCTTTCTTGCTTCATCCACATTCATACATCTCCTCTTGCATACTCTGCGATTACGACTACGAACAGAGCCATCGATTAGAATTTGGTTAATCTATATTTAACATATATACATACATAACAAATATTTTTATACGTATATAAATATAAATATTTCTGAATAACCACTACCATTACATAATTGAAATTAAAATTCTTTCTTTTTATAGCATGTAACAAAATATAACAAAGTGATACTGTTAGAATTTCTTTTTTACCGATATGTGATGGACATCTGTTTTATGTATTATTTTAAGATCTTAATAAAGCATGTGATTATAAGTTAGTACTGGAGAATGCTTAAATTAAAGTTGAAACACATCGCCAACTCTCAAATAAATTATGATAAATTCCTAAGTGAAATTTTTTTTATTTTATCATAATGGAAAATCATAAGTATCACAAAGGAACCATTGAAAAAAATATAGCATTATATAGAAAATAGGAATAGTAAAGGGGAAAGGTGAATATTTTATAATATTTCATTAATAATTCTATGGTACATACCTCCGAGCCTTTTGTATAGATAATGTATTCAGTTACCTTACGTGCAATTTAATGGCGCTATATAAATCAGAAAAATAATGAGGTACACTTGTAATATTATCCTGAATATTTGATATCATGTGGAAGAACTAGGTAAATAGTAAATACTTCATAAATAATTTATTCCATTCACTTTTCCTTCGGCTACTTTGTAATTCTTTATTTTTATAAGATTCTATTTAATTTTTAACAAGTTTTGACTATCTGCTAGTCATTATCACGGATGCTTTTAATTTTTTTTTCATATCTAGCAGATAGCTGAAACTTATAATATGATACATTAAAAAATATCCAGTGGTTATAGACAAAAATAAATATTTAGAATTTCATAATTTGTTTCTTCTTTACCGTTTCACGAAACTTGAAAATAATATTTTTACTTTGCAGTTTGATGTATTGCATTCGTCATAAAATATTGACCTAATAAAAAATGAACAACATAATTAAAAACAATTACAAATATATGTGGAAGAACGAGGTAATAAGTGTAAGATAATGAATACTTTGTTTCCTGTTAGATAATTACTGATTTGTTGATTAGAAGAAAGTTATCATAAATTGTTACTCCTCATGTTGTTGTGTCTGCAAAAGTGTACTGAGCGGTCTGAATAATGTGGTGGGAAGAACTCGTTATAGGCTACTATAAAAAAAATGGACCATATATTGTTATTCGTGACGAGACTCATAAAATTATATTTTATTGAGGATTCGTGAGTGGCAATCTGCCATCGGAGGCTCGGAGATGCTCGTCTTGTCCTCATTCCGAATTAAGAACAAAATTTAAATTTTTTCTCAATTAAGGCTACAGTTTTATGCGATTTTGATAAAGCATAACTATAACGTATGATAACTGAATTTGATTGGCGTTAACATAACTATTCATTAGTCTTAGAGAATTTTTTCGGTGCATGGCATTCAATATCAAGAATCACATTAACCCTTATTAATTTAAAATAACTGCATAATTAGGGGATAGCTACGTGAGATAAAATATTGATTATTTTGGGCCATCCGTAACAAGAAAATTAGCATTCTTCCTCTTTGGTACATCAATTATGTAAAGAAAAATGATAATGAATAAGTTTAGGCACACAATCGATTTAATATACTGTTCAAATTTAATAAGAATAAAACGTAAAATGGTATTTTTAATAAGAATACCAAACGTTCAATTACTATATCGCTAAATTATCTGACTTTATTTTTTTTAAACACCAATTTTAATTCAGTTTTCTTAATACTTGACCGTCGTTAAATGGATTGTTTACTCTTTTAGTTTACATTTTTACAATATTGATTCGATTATGGTACACTTATTGCTTTGAAAATTTGTAAATATGTTGAAGAAAAAAAACGTATTTTATAAAGGCTAAATAATAACAAGTACTTATCAAGTTTGTATTATCAAAGAAGGGAGGGTAATCGGTTTTTGGCCATGATGGTTAAAGTATAACCATCAGTATATTATTACGTAATGTATTAAAAGCGTAAAAATGATTGCGGAAACACAAGTGCAGTGGTCGTCACTACAATTATGAAACGATAAAAGTTTCATGCCGCTACTTCACTGCACAATCCTGGGACTAGAAGGTGAACCGATCATTTATTCGGCCACGCGAGCCTTAATCCTCACTGGCGATCACGCGAGCATTAGCCATCGGCGATCATTGTCTTCGGTTCGCATTCGCGGAACGCTCCCCCTGGCCGATGCGACGTTTCGTCCGCGACGCTCGCACCCGGCTCTTAGGCGTTTCTTTAAGTTTCTCATGCGAACCTGTGAAAAAAGTCAGCCGAAGCCTTTATATTATGAAGACTGCAGTTTGCAGCTTATGTTTTTTCTCTTTGCCGACGGGCCGTGACACTCAAAGGTTAAAAACTTTCTACCTCTATTCCCGCCACAAGGACACCCGTATAACCTCATTCATGAATCATGCCATTTTGTTCCACGCGAGGGTTTCACTTGGATCTCGAGGTGTATGACCTATTTATAGGTACGAGTAGAATTAGCGTTCAAAATAACATAAATGTGTCTATTTCTATCTCCTACACGATTTCATCTTTTTTGATAGCCGACGTATGGACTAAATTACACACGTTTTATTATGTCCATTTATGTCTAAATAAATAATACCTTTTATGAATTGTAAAACTTCACAAGTCTGGAAAAAATTAAATAAATCTGAAACGTAGGGCGAATCGGAAGATTGCTAATATAAGCGAATACCAAATCCTAATATATTCTAAGTCTTCTCACAAAATTGGGATAAAACAATTTCATATTATTAAATATTTGTAAAATTAAACGGTGAAAAAAAATCTTTATATTAAACAGTATGAAAAAATTTAAGTAACAGATCTGCAAAAGTTGAGATAAATATCACATTTTTATTTCAAAATAATATTACACCATTAAATTTTGTTACATTTGACATTACCTAAGCACCTAAAAATTTATAAATATATGTTTATTGCATTTTGGAAAGGATCTCACGAATTCCTTGCAATATATTTCATCTAAATCTTCGATCGAACAGTAAGTTATTACAAAATTATGCAAAACGGTCAATGTAACATAGGTATTCCTTGTTCAACCTTCACCATATATCCAATTGTGTATCAGTTCCCCTGATGGACATCTTCAGTAAGATGCTGGACTGGTCGTTGCATGGCATCTTACCCCAACTGACGGTGGACAATCGTCTGAACTGACATGAATAATGTATGAGCCATCCTAGAGTGAGATGTGTCACAGAAGGAAATGGGAATAGCCTACCAATGCCAATATATTAAGGGTAGAACACTCACGATAGAATTATTCAGCGTGGAACAATACAAGTTTATAGAGACAAGTATTCTCATTCAACATATATTCAGATTAGAATCTATCATTGTGATAATTGTACCATGTTATATGACTGATGTATTGGTATCCATAATGCATAGGTCTTTTATTCTGATGTGAACGAATTTATGAGATAGTTTCTAGTAGTTAAATAGTGTGCGAGTATGACGAGATAGTATGAATGTGGAGGTGGCAAGAGGTGTGTGTAACGATAGAGACAGGTAGCGCTCCATTCTCTCTGCCTACTCTATCGGAACTCGGACTGATGTTAAGTATGTATTATTAAATATACAAAATAAGTGATAACTAACTATACTCTCTCTTGATTAAAATAAATTATTCTTCTTTTGATTTAAATAAACTACAGCAAAAGTGTAGGGCACAAGGTAATACGTAGGAGTGCAACAACGGCGAACAATTCGCCCACCTTACAATTTGTTAAATTTTCTTGGGGCAAGCGATTTGTTTCACAATCGGCTCGACTTACCCCAGTCGAGAAGTTGTTCAGTTTAATTCTCGTTTGTCGGTTCAAGTTTACTTGTTGATTTTATCGAATATTTGTGGCAATAATAATATATGAGAAATTTCGCAACATTGTTTTCTATCAGTTTCCTTATTTTTGCTTCTATTTTTTTAAATACGTTTACACCATTCATAAATTATTATAATATTTTAAACACTTATGATTTGGTTACTAAATATATGTTCAACAGTAAGAAAAAAATTCCTGAGTAATTAAAAATTAATAATTATTTCATAGTAAGCCAGATTAATATGTAAAGTACTAAAATAATACGCGGTATTTCCAAAAAAGTATATAACATACCTGCTACGTGAAAGATTTTTTTTATTAATTTATTATTAAAAAAACATGAATATAAAATTAAGTTTTTTATGGTATTTTTTTTCTGCTTAGATCCCGCCAAGTACTTGGCTTGTCTATAATTCTACTTATACATTACATTAAAAAATTAAGGAAGTATTAGAATAAACAAACAAATAAAAAAATAACTACATAAAAAATAAATGAAACAGAACATTGGGAAAGAAATTATTCAAAGAAAAACAATAAAGAATGAATAAACGCCAACATAAATCCAGAGATGAAAGGTAGAGGAAAAGCAAATAAAGAACCACAATAACTACTCAGTGAGAAAACAATGATCATCTGGAAGGCTATTTAACAACCAGTACTACCACATTCATGGTCCGGTTCTCGAAGTAGTTGTGGGTCCTGGGAACAACAAAAGATGTCCGTCTGTTTCACGTTAGGTGCTTGTGGGTATTACAAGTTTTGATATATCATGTATAATGTTTGATGTACACGTGAATGCATGTCGCGGCGTCACTATATCTCAAGGAATTGTGTATTCTCGATACGATAAAAGATCGGCATCCCATTCGACTTCCTCAATGCCTATAGGAAGGATGATGGAGTCATTAGGCGACTATATGATACACTCCACTAAGCGGAAATTCGCTGTGGCTGGGCTGAAGAAGTAGAACGCTCTCCAGCGTCGGTGCGAATCAGTCTATCTGAGATGATTTTTAGAGGCTGACTTAGGATATTTTTTTTTAAATCGTTCCATAGAGAGTAAAAAATATACATTTTGAGTGAAGCCGACAAAGAAGCCATGTTGAAGAAGAGAAAAAATATAAACTTAAAGGAACTAGAGGTAACTGATAAGATTGAAGACCAGCGTGGAAGAGGGCAAACTCTGACAAGATGAACCGATTAGAAAAATATGCTACAGGAACAGCAGTGCCGGAGATTATAAAGAAGATAAAATACGTTAAAAACCTACCTTAAATCCGTATTTCAATATCTGGAAACTCACCTGCAACAATAAAGTAAGCATTACATATAATTTATTCATATTAGTATAATTTCAATGGATGATATCGATGAACAACTTATGAATAATCTTAAATACTTAAATAAAAAAAATGGTTGTACAAGGAAAGTTAATGCATTTTTGAAATTTTCGGTATTCGCTCATTATAAACTGAGAATTTTTAAGGTAATAATTTTCACCGCAGAGTAAAACTATACTATGTTTCCGCGAATAAAAGTGAACATTTCAGAGTTTACACGTAGATACTACATACAACACGTATATTCTGCGACTACATATATTTAAAGAAAATTTATAAGTGGACCAGATTTTACGATGTCAATTTATAATCTATAATCGTCCGTAATTTTAATATAATTGCTTTAGTTGCTCGTGGTTTGCAATATTCTTAGAACAAAACCGAGTTTGATTTATAGATTAAGGAAAATCAACTAATTCTAAGAATACACCACAAACAAACCGTAACACATCGAGATGAGATGGTTTGAATTCGAATATACTTTTGATAGCCTCTGGTAGTAACTAGCCCAGTATATTCGTGCAATGATTTATACACAGATTATGGTAAGAATAAAAACAAAGGAATAAAATTAAATCCTGATGGATTATGAATTTCGGAAGTAACATTAACAAGTAAAATAGTTATAAAAGTTACAACTATATATGCAGACTGCAAAGACTGATAGTTTAAAAGTATATGTGTTGGCTCAAATATTAGAGCAAATATATATATCTTATATTTCCTATGATGCATTGTATATAAGGAGTGTTTTGAGTCCCGATTGATATCGAACAACTAAAGTGTTGAAACTAAAGTATAACTAAGTATAATTGTACATAAGATGCAATATATTTTATTTTAGACTTTAAGCTATTCTTAATCACCTTTAAGGCACTTCAAGGAATACTCTCACAATATATTCGTGAGCTCTATATAACGGAAGACCTTAGTGAAAGGAGATGTTCACTGAGGTTAGCTTCATCACAGGTCAGGAATAGATTGATTGAACCTATTCGAGCAAATCTGCCAAAATACCGTGATCGAGCTTTTTGTGTGGCTGGACCAGTAGCGTGGAACCAATTACTACCGTTAATCAGATAAGCCGACAATCTTGCTGAGTTTAGGAGGCAACTGAAAAGCATACTCGTCAAAAAGAGTTTTAATGAAGTGCCTTTGAGGTGAAACTATTTTTCTAAATGGCACTATATAAATTAACGGATTTGATTTGATTTGGAAATATACCATTATAGGAATACCAAAAGAAAATTTTGCACATCACTAGTTATGCAAGTTAATGCGTCAACACGTAGATATTATATTTCAACATGGAACGGAAAAACTTCAATCAAACTTGACAATGAAACAATACAACTCAGAACTGTTCGTTTATACAACATAGGGATTGTAACACAGTCAAGTAACAAAAAAAACTTTTTGATTTTCCGTAATTTTTTTAATAATTGATTTGTAGGGATATATATTGTCGAGCGAATGAACGGCAGCCGTAATGAGAAATTCTTATCAGAAATAAGTGCAGGAGAGCAATCTCGAGTAAATATTAAACGAATACAGGGCTTCGTTATTAATCGACCCCTTACGCATAAAAGTAGAAGGCATTTTCGACCATTTGGAAGCCTTGCCGGGAGGAAGGAGATACTACATACAACGCAATAAGCGCTTATAACCATGGCAAAATGCATTTTTATATAAACCTTGATTTATTTACTTAACGATATTATCTTGTTTTGACTGATTATACAACGACGATTCGGACTACAAAAAACATCAAAATGTATTTTCTTTTTTAAAACTTGCATTTTTCGAATACTATTGCTAAGCTGTATTGGGCAGCTTAACGTTCTTAATATAACAGCTTTTTTAAAAATACTTAAAATAAAATTATAAGATGAATTGGGTAGATAGTAAATTAATTAGTTAGATAAAGAGCTGCCTCCGAAGGTTCTACCGTGTGAATATAGGGAACAGGAAAGAGTTGTTCACACGGTGCCTGATTAATAGTTCCTATAACAGCTTTACCTCCTAGAAAAACAACTTTATTATTTAAATGCTGCTAATGGGGAGAGATATATGGATCGTTTGCTAAATGGCAATACCGAACGATGACCCGAAAAGGATAATTCAGATACCACGTTTATATACGTATATAATATTATATAATATACTCGTACCAGATTAACGTCAGTTAATGCATGTTTACATATAACCCTTTGCGGGTCCGAGATATTTTTTTCATTACATGAAATTAAAAGAAATCTGAAAGTTTGATGAATGAGATTGTAGAAACAGCAAGTATTGTAGAAGCAGCAATTTGTCGGTCTCGTGGTCGAGTGGTTAAAGGCACTTGACTAAAGCGTTAGAGGAACGCTGGAGGTCGCGGGTTCAAATTCCGCCGGAGTGAAAAAAATATATAAAAAATGTTTTTCTCCATCCAGGTTTTAAATATTGTATATGTGTAAAAATAAAATTAAAAAAATCAAAAACAGCAAAAAATTCATATAAAAATATATATTTACTCCGGACTGGAAAAGGGTGGTAGATCTTGTATCGCCCTGGAGCAATATCACCGTTCAGTATTGTAAGCCACGTGAAATGGATTTATCCATGTTTAGTGACTAGGACTGAATAACCAGGTTTTTAATCCCTCCTCCGACTACTACACAGCATTTACATGTGCGATTGTACAGTATCTTACAGACCCAGAAGGATGGTGGAGTCATGGTGTCTCATGTGTAGTAAAAGATAAAAAAAAGGAATGAGAACAGAACAGCAGCGCACCAGCAGCAATGAGAGACGTGATGAAAGCCTAAATTCAGTAGTATATGATAAGGGATTGATTAAGATAAATATTGAATAATTGCTCCATTATTATATAACCTCTAAGTAAGTTGGGGCAGCACTATTAATATTAGATCTTCCAAATCAATAGGCGAAGGTAAAGGAATGTTTTTGTAAATATTTAAATTGTTTAAATTCGATGAAACTTTGAAATAAATGCAATAGCATTTAATTACGAGTAATGGTTTGGATTCCTATTAAGAAATTACTATTTTAATATTTGGTGAATGTAGTGTACACTTGATATCCGATGCTATGCTCTGTATACCTGAAAATAACAATGCGTTGATATGTGTATTGTTGGTGTACCTTATATATATATATAAATAAAAAAAAATAGGAAAAAAATGTTGAATTGTATTTGTAAAAAAATACTATTATGTTTAATTTAACTCAGATTAAAATTATAAAATACATATTTTAATATTTATTTTAAATCTCTAGTCGATTAATGGAATGAAAAAATAAGGCCAGATATTGTATGAGTATGCTGTTAAGCCACATATAAAACAATTGTGTTTACTGTCAAATCGAGGATGAATAATTTAATATAAATCAATTATATTGTTTTTATCGTACGAAGTAGAATATGATATTACCGATTTACATTTATTATGCCAATCTACGGTTACTAAAATAATTACAATTTTATCAACAAAATAATGACAGTCACACAAAATTAAAATGTTTAATAAAAAGATTAACATTTTAGAGACATACAAATTAATAATGTCGTCGAAGAACACACACTAAAATAGTCTTGTAATGAGCTACTGACTACTGAATATCGTTAAATTGGCGATTTCGTAGATAAAGCAAATAATTATAATAAATATTTGAATTCTCATCGGGGACGCGGATGCCACCGCGGATGGTTACCACTCCGCGGGTTGTTGACCACAAAGTGGAAATGCATGGTTCTGTATAATTACCCAATAGGAATTGCAACAAATATTAAATAAACAAGTTACCGAATTATATAATTATGCATACATTCGTGTCTCGACCAAAAAGCGATAGGTTAATGGGACAACTCGCCGAACTGTCCGGTATAGGCGCCTATCATTTTTTCTTAAAATAAATCATTTATTAAATTTTATTGACGTCTTCGAAAATGATATTTTGGCAATTTGTAAATTATTATAACTTATTCGTTTGTAAATATTCTTGAGTAACATTATTAATGATTACTGTTGAAATATAACATAAATTTTCATTCATAATACTTTATGTGCTGAGGTGATTTATTAGCACTCATCTGCAAATTAACCTCAACGATCCTTAAATTTCTTTCATATTTAACAATTGTAAATTATTTATTAATAAAATATAAATAAATAAAAACGTAAAAAAAAAAATAATAAAAATAATAAA
>JAPMAF010001799.1:0-10448 GCA_026537445.1 Silvatares holzenthali | reverse complement strand
ATTACTGCATTTTTTTGTTCCTTTTTTTTATTTTTTAAAAATATTTTTTATACATATATTTAAAACTTGAATAGAAAAATACGTTTTCAAATACATTTTCTTTCACTCCGGCGGGATTCGAACCCGCGACCTCCAGCGTTCCACCAAAGCTTTAGTGAAGCGCCTTTAACCACTCGACCACGAGACCGACAACATATATCGATTAGTCACAATAATATATATTCAATAAAAATGTCAATGAAAAAAAAATACTTTCAAAAAATACGGTACTCAACAAATTTATGTAATATCGTAAATAAAATAAATTGTCACTTGTATCCTTATTGATCTGGATATGAGATATTGCGAATTATTTGGAGAACCTCTATAGTTTGAATACAAGTAGGGAACTGCAAGAAGCTTGCAACATTACACGAGCACCATAACTACTTAATAAACATCCTTGGCAAGGCTTTGCAAAGCGTGTAACTGCAGGAGTATCGTGTATCATATTCGTATATTACGAGCTACTCCATTTGGCAGGAAGCGAGCTCCGCTAAAGAGGACCCAACGGCTAAAGGACCCAGATTGTCATCCGATACAATTTAGTCCAAAGTAAGAGTATATACCAGTGCATAGTGCAAGGTGCTCGATCAGTGTTCTCAGTGTTTATAGTGAGTTGGCGAATGTTGCATAGTGTGTTCGGTCACAGAATGTTCAGCCAAAGGAAGCGGAAATATGTTTAAACACGAAAATTCGTCATAAGACCCATATATGAATAGCTGAATGTATTTTTACTCATATTTTTTTATGACTGTAGCGCTGCTAACACAATCGACAATGTCGGCTTCGTGGTCGAGTGGTCAAAGGCACTTGACTAAAGCGTCGGAGGAACGCTGGAGGTCGCGGGTTTAATTCCCGCCAGAGTAAAAAAAATATATGTATACATAAAAATGCATTTTTCTATTCAGATTATAAAAATATATTTGTAAAAATATATTTAAGAAAATCAAAAACAGCAAAATATTAATTTAAAAATATATATTCACTCTGGACTAGAAAAGAGTGGTAGATCTTGTATTTCCCTGGAGCAATAACACCGTTCAGTATTATAAGCCACGTGAAATAGATTTATCCATGTTTCGTGACTAGAACTGAATAACCAGGTTTTCAAAATCTCCTCCGACTGCTACACAGCATTTACATGTGCAGTTGTACAGTATGTTACAGACCGAAACGGATGGTGGTGTCATAGTATCTCACGTGTAGTATAAAAAAACATACGTTGGTATATTTCATGTATCTAGAAGCTTCCAAACGCATCTCTGGAAATTTTATTTGTGTCATTATTTTTCTTAGTATTCTTATTATTTTGTTCTTGTTATAATTATTTTTGTGGTAAATATTTTGTTCTTGATTTTACTGTAATTATTATTGCTTTTGTTTTTATATTAATTCATTGATGATAATCAATACTATATATAAATAAATAACAATGATGGTGGAGGCTTTCCGGAATGCCATAGAGTGGTGGATTATCAGAGAATCATTCAGTGGTATAGAACATGACAGAAGAGAATTTGATAACTATTAAAATTGTTTATATCTGCAATGTTTAACATCCTATGACTTAGCCACACAGTGTTACGTATGTAGCATACGAATACATAATATCTTCTATGAGAACTTTATGTAAACATATAACGACGAACATGTACTACACAATCATTATCTAGATACACAATGTATTATATCAAAGCTAGAGATGTTATCATACTGTATTACGGTGTATGCATTTGTTTGATATAAGTTTGATGATGTCTAATAGTATACAAAATAAGATCTGTCTTTTTTAATTGAGCATCTGCATAAGAGTTCCACTAGGGTGAATGTACCTTATCCAAAGATGCTATGCAGAGAGTGTTAGTAGAAGGATAAGGAATTGAGACGAGTCTAAAAAAAACAAATTATAATAGGAGGGAAACACAGAAACCGGTAATGCGTTTCAGTCAGTCAGATTCACCCAGAAAAGATTTAGACAACCTGTTAGTTCTCGTTCGGAATATGCCCATAGCAAATTAACTAGCGTTTTTTGTTTTTTTAAAGAATTTTTTACACATATTTTTAAAATCTGAATAGAAAAGTGCATTTTTTTATATACATATTTTTTTCGGATTCGAACCCGCGACCTCCAGCGTTCCTCCAACGCTCTTGTCATATGCCTTTAACCACTCGACCACGAGGCCGACAGACCTTCTGTGGTAGTACCTTTAGAACAAACAAATTCCCTTATGCTCTAGCGATTGAAGGTTATTTGTTAGTGCTGACTCACTGATCAAGCGGATGGCGCGCCTTTGGATGGAATCGAGAAGATTTTTCAAGTAATGAGGTGCCCAGATCATAGATAGCTTTTGATTTCAACTGTGGGCTGCACTTGAGGTTTATAGAACGTGAGGAGTTAAGCCATTAATATCTGAACATTTTTAAGAATTTGGAAGGATGCTGAAAATTGTCGTATTTAAATATAAAATAAAACTAAAAAATGTGTGACTATTGAAAAACCTCCGAGCTCTGTATAGTACACCCTATAGATCTCTAGAAGCGAGCTTCACTTATTGCATCCCGGAGCCTGAGTTCGTCTACTAACCTATTTCGTAAATTCGGAATGTAACTTATTTCTATTAGAATATCATAATGTAATAGTTTTAGATTTGAAAATTTCCCGAATAGACGGAGTTGCGAATGTGTAAATCCTATATTAGGATGGGAAGGACAAGAAGTTGCTTGTTTAACAGAAAAGGGAAAGTTGTTAACTTCGGATACATTTCCAGAAATCGGAGCACAGCAGCATAAATTGCTCGTAATCAGCCCGTAGGGAACTTTACATAATAATGCAAATTGAAGTTGCTATAAAGAAAAAAATATTTTTAAATATTATTATACGACGCAAATTATTAACATTTTATTATATGAACGATTGTTATAAATTCCGGTTAAATATGGCGTTGAGTTTCGTATGATGGAACGGGGAATTGTGATATGTTTAATCATGGCCGTGGACGAAACGTTGTGGCGCGCGGTGTCGGAGAAAGAATTTTCGGACTTTCGTCGGTTTTGATGTATTTATATTAACTGCTTTGTTGGTGACATTAATACTTGCGTTCTGCTGTACCTCGGTTTCAACTGATCTCAGCTATAGACCGTTCGTATGCATCCGTTGTGACAATGTCACGTTTCGCTTCCCGTCCGGTACAATACGATAATTAGTGGTAACATATTAACGCTGCTCGTTTAAGGTTGCGCGAGTTCGTTGACCTAACGTGTTACCACGTGCCTCCGAGTGTATTGTACAATTCGGCATGTGACAGTAAATCTTTTACTAATACATCCATTGATCGTTTATTATTGTTGGTATTATCCTATGTCTACAAACCCTTAAAAGAAGCAAAAAAGATACTAATTACTACTATCCCACGACATACCAGCATTGCATCTAGAAACAAATCAAGTGTTCTTGCCAATACGTGCATCAATTTAATTTAGTTGACTCGGAAGGAGCTATCAACTTCAAGACCCTACACCTAAAGTTCTGAAAGGAGCAATCGATAAGAGTAGCATGAAGATACCCTCATGGATTATGAAATAATCATCCGAGAGTGGGTAACTTCTTCTCTGGATAACAGGCTGGAGGCAATGTCATCAAATAATTAACAAAATCTTGAAAAAGCCAAGTAATTGCTCCGAAAGGCCACGCAGTCCGCATGTCAAATAGAACCCGAAAATGGAGTTCCTCCCTGTTGTACCTAATAAACGGATTTTCACAAGACCATAAAAGATGCCGGAAGTCTGGTTGCTGTCACCACAAAATTGACATGCGGTCGATGGAACAAGGTTAAATGATGCTAGTCTACTATTGAATACCAGTTGGAAATTGGGATGTCCAATAACTAGGAACAACCCAGAAGGAGCGAAGTCTGAACCTCACGCCAGGAAAAAAATTAAAAGTGGTACTTAGAAATTATTCTATTTCATCCTTCTTGCGGCAAATTATTAAGTTTGTCCATTGCTGCAAGTTCTTTAGCGACGGTGATATCCTGTGTACGCGGTAATTTTATCCTTATGATGTTTTCTATTTTTCAATAAGTGGCTAAGGCTCTGAAATTTTCATGTTTTGGTAAAGTTGAACAAAATATATTCTTAAGACCGATAGTTCAATTTTAGCTCTGTATGCAACATTGATCTTCTTCTATGGGCCCATTTTATCTTGTAGTCATAACTATTTAGTGCAAAAAAAAAGCAAAAACTTTTTCTTTTTCATTGAAAGTGTGACGTGAAAACGAAAAACAAATATTTCAGCATATCGTAGAGTTATGTTAATTTTATTGTTACTGGAAAATTTCCCATCACAATTATCATTAATCAAATTTTACAGCGTACAAACAAAACACAAAACGACTTGAATAATATTTGCTTGGGTTGACTCCAATTTGCGATTAATCAATTTAATTTAGATAAATTACTCGGAAAATTATTTTGTATTCCCGGACTACTTAATCGCCCTGTCATGATTCAGTTCCATTTGTTTCTCCAGGATAGAAGATTCACTGGAGCTCTCTCTATACATCCTTGAGACATAATCGTGTGGCCAAGGACTTAATCATTAAGGATAAATAAACCAGAAAACATATCTATTTTAAACTCACTTCAAGATATTTGAAAAATAATAATATACAATACGAAATCACGCCATTTCCCTGAATGAGTAGGTACAGGATCGAGTGTCATACCACTCTTTCCTGACATACATCTCTTGCCTCATCCAGGTTCATACATCTCCCTATGCATACTCTTGCTGTATTATTACGACTACGAATAGATCCATCCATTAAAATTTAGTTGATCTGATCATGCCATGATTTTTGCCTCTCTGTCTCGTGCCTTCTACATTCGCATCGTAAATTATCCGTACTAATCTCTCTGTATCCACTCGCTCTACATGATCGAACCATTTCAATACAATTATTTTATTTTATTTAATTCATTTTTTCA
Organism: Silvatares holzenthali; assembly: GCA_026537445.1. NCBI lineage: Eukaryota > Metazoa > Arthropoda > Insecta > Trichoptera > Pisuliidae > Silvatares > Silvatares holzenthali. The sequence continues at coordinate 5,420 of JAPMAF010001799.1, read as the reverse complement.
CATTCTACAGATCTCATTTCAACAGCATTTAATCTATACTTTTTTTTCTTTCTCTGTCATGTCCAAGCTTTCATAATAAATTAATATTTGAAAAACCTTTTAATAAATTAATAGCACTATCTATGAGACGCCACCATAATTTTAAATCTAATTACTTTTGGGTTGTTATATTGTGTTGTGACATTTTGTTTGCCAACATTACGAACCACATCGTAACGTTGGTTCGTAACGTTGGCAAACAAAATGTCCGTGTAGAAGTTAGACTGACTTTTTAATTTAAACATGAAATCCCACCGCAATATTTGGTCTATCGAATATATAGTACGAAATGTCTGAAAAAAATTATCGTGTACGAATATGCATGCAAATATTTTGGCCTCTTATTAAAAGAAATTTGTTCAGATCCTCGTCAAGTGCGTAATTTCGAAACCTTTTGGAGGGTTCAAATAAAGGAAAATGAAGATTATATTTCCGAGGGTGTCCTTTAATTTAACTAGCGGTTCTCGGGATTATATGCAATAAAGTTGTCAGAAGTATGTGATCTGAAACGCACTAATATTTCTCTTCTTCATCGACCTCGTGGTCTAGTGGCTAGGACACTTGACTAAGACGCTGAAAGACGCAGGTTTGAATCCCGCCTTAAAAACTTCAGCTGCTAAAACGTAAAATCCTTCATAGCTGTAAGTGCGTTGCTCTCTGTACACTTGACTCGGCCACAGCATGGTCTTTTAACACGGCATAGTCAATTAGACTTGACTTTTCCCGGGACCAGCGACTATTTTAGTGATCGTACTATGGATGTTTTTTCCCCGATTGCTTAACATATACCAGCTGATTGGAATGATATTGCTTAAGAACAAAATGGTGTAATTTCTTTTGAGCACATGAACTGAGAACATGTGTGGAAATTTCTTGTAACACAATTCCGCTCTACCCCCAAGTCTATTGAAATTCCTATGATCTATGCATTTATTATTTTTTATATATGCGGTATTTTCTTATTCATCTTCAATACAGATCAAATCGAGCTTTGGCCTCCTTCAACCCCTCTTGTCTTCGGCCATTGTATTTTAGTTTGCCACCCAATCCCAATCTTCTCCTCTTCCTGGGCTTCCAGTCACGATTCTTCTTGGTACCCGTATATCTGGTATTCTGTGCACATGTCCAGCCCATCTCAATCTGAGCAATCTCAATCAGTATTTTCTTATTACTATATGTATTTTATGTATGTAATTCCTATTTACATTTTGTACTCACGTTTTTTTTAATTACTGTATTCTTAATAACTGGACACCTGGCGACAAGCGACCTGACGACAAATCCTTGAAGAGATCAAGGAAGAAGATAAATGTTATTATGTTAAACTTTTCATGAATGTAATTTCAACAGTAATAAAAATACTTCAAACAATTCTACCATAAGGGGACATTGTAAGAACTCGTATTGGATGTCATGGTATAAAAAATAAAAAATGTATGAAAACTACTGCAGTATTGTCATTATTAAAATCTTTCTTTGAGAACAAAATATCTAAAAATATTTTTTAAAAAATCAATCAGAAGGTGTACGAGTAATATTCTTTTTAATCAAGTAATATGTGTCATAGAATCTCATAATAAATTTCAATTTCTTTTCATTTTCTCTCGGCCTTAGAGATTTCAATAAATTCTTCGACCAGGTGTAAATTGTATTCTTTTGAACCTTCTTCGTCCTGAGAAGCCTTTAACCGCCTCGGGTGGTCCATTTATTTGGTGATAATGGCCTCCCGCATACTCACCTCTTGATGGTTTATTGATTTTTCTTCGGCAATATGATCCACGCCTTGGAACAGCTTTCGCAAGTGCGGAGAGCTTTGTCGTATCAAATTCTACTCAGAGTGGTTGAGACGTAATGCAACGCCCTATTTCTCGCGACACAATGGATATTGAACTATACAAAACGAAACATCACGAGAGTAATGATTTTTCTCAGCGTTCACAAAATGGATAATATTTTAAATGCATTTAATCATTACAATTTAAAAGCAATTATCCTCCCTTCAAATTATTTCAGAAAATTTGTGAAAAATGTCGTATCTTGTTTATCAACATTTTTTAAGTATCTCTTCCCTTTTGCGTTGTTGTTAATGCATTTTTTTTTTAATTTTACTTTATTGCAATTGCATATATTTAATTTCTCTACATGATTCTACATGTTTCGGTAATTTGCATGTCGGCCTCGTAGTCTAGTGGCTAGTGACAAAAGTACTGGAGGAACGTTGAAGGTAGCGAGTTCGAAACCCACCGGAGTGAAAACATCAAACATCAGAAGAGTTAAGATTTTTCTCAGCATTCGTAAAATGGATAATATTTCAAATGCATTATAATTTTTTTTAATTATCCTCATTATAGTTTATTTCAGAAAATTTGTAAAAAATTTATCTTGCATATCAACATTTTTCAAGTATCTCTTTCTTTTTTGCGTTATTGTTAATGCAATTATTTTTCGAGTTTACTTTATCACAGGTACATATATTTAATAGGATTCTACATGCTTCGGTTATTTGCTTGTCGGCCTCGTAGTCTAGTGGCTAGTGACAGAAGCATTGGAGGAATGCCAGAGGTAGCGGGTTCGAATCCCGCCGGAGTGAAAAAAAAACAATTATATATATATTTTTCAATTCAGATTTTAAAAACATGTGTATAAGAATATATTTTAACAAATCAAATAACAGCAAAAAATGCTTTAAAAATGTGTATTCATTCTGGACTAGAAAAGAGTGAAAGTTCTTGAATTGCCCAGGAGCAATACCATCGTTCAATATTGTACGCCACATGAAATGGAATTTATCCATGTTTCGCGACTAGAACTGAATAACCAGGATTTTTTCTCTACTTATAATACACAACATTTATATGTGCAATCAATTGCTCTGAATTTTACAGACCCAAACGGACGGTGGTGTCGTGTAACCTCATGTGTAGTATGACATATAAAAATATAAATATACGCACTAAATACATCTATAAAAAAACACTATTCCGAATGTAGCGAATTTATTAATTTTATTCAAAAAAGCCTAGACACCGTTGTTAATAAACAATTTGAATTTCTATATAATGTAACTGTCCAATCTCAGTGTATGAAAGTAACTTGATACGGATTAACACGCACAACTCATCACACGTAACGCGAACAAACGTTAATATAAAGACCAAAAATAGATGCATTATATAATTTTAAACACTACTTTCACGAATCAATTGAGCGATTGAAAATTTGGACCTGCCAGAATAAATGCTGTAGAGATGAGATATCTTAGAAGAATCTGTGGTAAAACGATGTATAACAGAGTAAGAAACAGATATAAGAAGCGGGTGCGAGCGTGATTAATTGAATGAAGATCAATGTATTGAGATGGTTTAGTCATGTAGAGCGGATGGATGCAGAGAGGCAAGTACGAAAGATCTATGACGCAAATGTTGAAGGTACGAGATACAGATTTCGCCCAAGGAAAACGTGATATGATCAAATCAACCAAATGTTGGTGTATGGCTCTGTTCGCAGTCGTAAGAATTGCAGTGCGTGTATGTTGAAATGAATGAACGTGAGCTAGCATAAACTGAATGTTAAGATAGGATAAAGTGGCGTTCGATCCTTTCGGTCCAACCCTACGGGGAAACGGCGTGATTGTGTATTGTATTGTATTAAAAATTTAAGCGATCTACATGGTTACATTGCAACGAAAATATTATCAAGATATAGCGCTACTAATCGAACCGACAATAATATAAGTGAGGTAGAATGCATGTACTAGAAGGTTCCAAGCGCATCGCCCGGAGCGATCCTCTGGAAATTCCTAGAGGTAGTTCACTTACCTCAGAGAATACAATATTGTCACCGCAACAATCGATTCTAAAAGAATCTGCACACTTACCTATATAAAGAGTTGCGCAACGCAATATCTCAGAGTTGTATTATCAAATTCCCACCTGAGACGACTGTCTTCCGGCCGCCCGGCCATCGTCTATTCTGGAACCGCTGCTCCCTTGACACGCGTATCTTTCGCCGTGACACCATTTGCTATCACTATAAACTGTTATTTCTTCACTGTGTATTTGGAGAATAAAGAACATTGAAAATTACATCTACTGGTCCAGAGTTCCCAAGTATCTAAAGAATCTCCTCGGCTCTGTGTAGAGGTGGGCGGTTCATTCAATACATTTTCCAGTACTTACCGCTGTTCTTAAACCATTAGAGCACAGAAGTAAGATCGAGATGATCTGCTTGCTTTGCCGATATTTTCATAGAAGATGCTCTCGGAAACTGGCATCACTGATTCCTCGGGCTGCTGTGTTTGGCAGAGCTAAGCGCTTTGCGATTGCCCGTCACCACTTCACAGTTGATATACATGAGAACTAATAGATTAACCCCGTCATTCTTGTATGAAACGGCCCAGCTATGCAAAGATCTACTATCGTTTGTATTTCCTCCTACCTATATCATGGGCCTCTTCAAATCGCGCGTTAATTCTAAGTCTTTCTTATCCCACATAGTATTTTATGATGTAAACCTGCTTCGGTGGGGCCTTCTATGCGGGAATACTTAAAAAACTCATAATTTATTTTAATTAGCAGGGAAACCGCATCTGCTAAAGAGGTATGTCACAGAAAATGTCATAAATGTTAATTACATATCTTATCTGTCACCACGTCTGAAACATGTTAGTATTAATTAAGTCCAAACGCGCTATATACGTCACAAATTGAATCATTGCGTTGTGCACTTTACGATATACAAATACAGACTGTGGGAGACTTTACACCTTACTGCTGTTTATTATCATCGCAATGAACGTAAATACGTCGGCTAAAAGTGTGCCGCGTATATATTTTACGTAGTTAGAACATTTTACCTTTCACGTGCGTAATAAAATGCAGGTCTGATTTCAACTCCGCGAACATAAAATGTTGAACGCTATAAAGAAAGCCACAGAGTAATGTTAGCCCTCCGTGTATTCTACAACTGTACATGCAATGAGTGTTCTCCGTGCTTTAGTAGGTCCTGTTTCTGGTTACAGGCCCTACCCAACATCAGTGCCCTTTTACCGCTACAGTACTTTACGTTTCATTATGTGACGCGTTAAGATATCCATACAATGAATATATCATACAATGAGTATATTTTACAATGAGTATATTTTACAATGAGTTTTTTTTCTTATACTACACATTAGACACCATGACATCGCCATCCGTCTAGGTTTGTTACATACTGAACAACTGCACATATAAATGCTGTGTAGCAGTCGGAGGAGAGATTAAAAATCTGGTTATTCAGTTTTAGTCACGAAACATGGATAACTCCATTTCACGTGGCTTACAATACTGAACGGTGGTATTGCTCCATGGCGATACAAGATCTACCACTATTTTCCAGTC